>JAHIAM010007372.1:0-36678 GCA_021605205.1 Aegilops longissima | reverse complement strand
AGAGCTAGACTCGCCACACCGACTCAGATTCTTCCGATGCCTCCTCTTCCTCATGTTCCTCGATTCAGCTTCAGAGTCCATTTCCTTGCCAATGAATGCCCGAGCTTTTTTGGAGCTGCTTTTCTTGTGAGAAGAAGGCTTTGAGGATTTTGATGATGAAGATTTCGATTTATTTCTTCTTCTTCAATTCCTTTTCCCAATCGAGGACAATCTTGAATGTAGTGACCAGGTTTCTTGCATTTGTGGCAAAGTATTCTCTTATAGTCATGGATGAGGAATCACTGCTTCCTTGAGGATTTTCCAAAGCGACCACGCCTTGAGAACTTCCGGAATTTCTTCACGAGCAAGGCTAGCTCTGGCCTAATTCTTCAGATCTCCAAGGCTACTACCGAGTCTTCACACTCAGATTCAGACACAGCCTTGGCCTTCGTAACGCGGTTTTTCCATAGCTAGAACCATAGAGATCTCTTTCAAAGAAGTGGAACTCATGAGTATTTAGCCTCTCAAGGATATCACCTGGATCAAGTGACTTGTAGTCAAGACGCTTTGTATCATCGCAAGAGTATCAAATGAGGAATCTGCTTATCTCAACAATTTCTTCACCACCTCATGGTCGGTGATGTCAGTGGCACCAAGCGCTTGAAGCTCATTTGAGATGTCATGAGGCGATCGAAGGTTTGTTGAACATTTTCGTTGTTTGAGTCTTTTGAAGCGGTTGAAGAGATTACAAGAACAACAACTCGAGAGTCACGCTGAGTTGAGACTCCTTCATTTACTTTGGACAAATTTGCCTTGATGAGCTTTGCAGCCTCCAAAGCACTCACTCTTCCATATTGTCCTTTGCTCAGATGATTACATATGATATTCTTCGCTTGAGAATCGAGTTGCTTGAATCTCTTCACATCGGCAACATATTCAGAAGGTGTGACCGAGGGAACACCATTTTCCACAACATACCGTAGATCGTTGTTGCTTGCCTCAAGATGCATTCGCATCTTGTTCTTCCAAAGAGGTGTAGTCCGTCCCATCAAAGGTAGGACACCCGCCGAGACCTTGATCATACTCAGGGCACATAACTAAAACTCTGTGGTTAATCCAAAATCACACAAAACAAGGAGTACCTTGCTCGATACCAATTGAAAGTGCAAGTATCGACTAGAGGGGGGTGAATAGGTTATTTATGAATTCTTCATCGAGGAATTTGCGTGTGAGGAAATTCCTTAGCTAAGAACTACTTGCAGGAATAAGTACTTGAAGTAAGCATAATGAATGCGGCATGGTCATCATGATGAAATGAAGACAAACAAAGAGTACAGTAGCGAAACATAGGATAGCACAAGATGAAGACAAATGATCGAGAAATTGAAATCGAGGAAATTGAGAAAGTCTTCACCAAAGTCTTCAAACACAGATATGAACGAACACTCAACACATTAATTAGGAAATGAGAGGGTTGAGGAGATAGAACCAGTAAGGTTGGTGAAGACAATGATTTGTAGACCAGCCCAACCGCTGTCTGGGCTTGTACGCCTGTTGGAGCGTCGAGTATTTAAACTTGAGGACACATGGGCCCCGACACCCAAATAGCCGAGCACACCGACCAAAGACACCAAGTCCTCACCAGATTCTCCTTGAACTAAGGTCACATGCACTGGCCCAATCACTGTGGTAAGTCTTCGTGCCACTTCCAAACCTTCATGCACTTGGTCACTCGCCATCCACAATTCCTCTTGGATGTTTCCACCATGACGCCTAAATCGCCCTGGAAGAAGCACACTTCAAAGGTAATAAGCGCCGGATCCACGCAGGATCAATCTTCTTCTGATGCTCAATCACTTTGGGTTTGTAGGGGTTTGTTTTGGGTTTTCCTCACTCGATGATTTTCACCAAAGTCCCTTGGAGGATGGGTTGCTCTCAAATGACAAGTGTCCAAGCTTTCCTCGAGCAGCCAACTAGCTAGTGGTTGTAGGGGCGGCTATTTATAGCCTAGGAGCAGCCCGACATGATAAGACATAAATGCCTTCAATAATATGACCGTTAGGTGGATAAGATATTTTGGGACAGAAGCGCAAAGACAAAGAACGGTCGGAAATTTGAATCTCAAATTCTCGTATAATCATGTTCTCACTGTAGGCAATCCAGATCATGCGATTCCTAACTCCTCGCTTAGAATAAATTCTCACACTGTAAGAACTTCGCTCACATCAAGAAATTGACTGAACTGTATGAGATTTCCAAAGGCTTTGTTCAAGGGATTGGTAGGTGTAGGATTTTGAGTTGAGCATCACATGGAAATTTTTCTTAGTATTTCCTCGACCCCTTTAACAAGAGACGTGTTTCCTATGACTCAAGAAAGAGAAAATAAACTACGAAAACAAAAGTCTTCATGCTTCATGTTCCTCAAATGAATACCAAGTCTTCAAGGTCACACCGATTTCTTCACTTTCAAAGTCTTCGTAATATCAAAGTCTTAAGTCAAGAACTTCATTTTTAGGGTCGACTTTCACTCGTAAATATCAAACTCCTCATAGACTTAATAATTAAAATCACTATGGGCACTAGATGCACTTACACCACGCAGCATGAGGAATTTGTAACACGCTTTGCTAAGAAGAAGCATGTCATTGGCATTGAAATGTCAAATTCCGCAAGGATTACTTTTGTGGAGCTCCTGAAGTCGGAAATGACCAAGGCCAAGCATCCAGCGTAAGACTATCATGACCACTACGCGTCCTTCTTCGAATTGCTTCACATGGACCTCTTTGGTCCTAATCATTACTCATCACCACTAATGATGCATCTCTATATGGCTTTATTATTATTGATGATTACTCTCGTTACACATGGGTACACATTGTTACTTACAAAAATGAAGCGCAGAAGTCTTCAAACGATTTTCCTCGAGGGCTTCAACTAACTTTGGTGTGAAGATTAGGCACATCAGAGTGACAATGGAACTGAGTTCAAGAATTCGGTCTTGATGCCTATCTTGATGAACTTGGTATTACCTCATGAGTTATCCGCCTCCTATACTCCTCAAAGCAATGGCGCCGTGGAGCGCAAGAACAGAACTCCTGTTGAGATGGCTCGCGACTATGCTTGATGAATACAAAACGCCTAGTCGCTTTTGGATTGATGCAATTGATAATGCGTGCCACATCATCACAGTAGTATATCTTCACAAATTCTTCAAGAAGACTGCCTATGAACTCCTCAACGACAAGAAACCCAATGTGAGTTATTTCAAAGTCTTCGATGCTAAATGCTGGATTAGAGATCCTCATCACAATTCTAAATTTGCACCGAAAGCACATGAAGGTTTTATGCTTGGTTACTAAAAGGACTCTGACACCTACGTAGTCTTCAACATCGCCTCTTCACAAGATTGTTGACACTGTAGATGTGCGGTTTGATGAAACTAATGGCTCGCAAAGAGAGCACCTACCTTCTGTTAGGATGAACCAGCACCCGAGGAATCTATCAAGTTCAAGGCAATCACCGAGGATGTCATTCCCATCAAGAATCTCATCAAGAATTCATTCTTCAGACGCGAAAAACGCCGAGCTGATGCACTCAAGATAATGTCAAGACAATGGTGTCAAGAAAATGCTGATCAAATTTCTCGACGACAACCAGCTCATCCTCGCCGCAAAAGAAGTGCAAGTTGACAAGATCATCGATGACATTGAAGCGCCAGTGTCCTCTCACATGCTCAAAAGCTTCACATTTATCTAACTTTGTGGGCACTATGCTTTTGTCTCTATCACGAGCCCACTAAGGTAGATGAAGATTTCGAGCCCGAGGGATTCAGGCCATGCAAGAAGAATTACATCGGCTCAAGCTCAATAATGTCCGGAACTGGTCAAACGTCCGCATCCTCGCAAGCATAATATCATTGGCACAAAGTAGATCTACCGCAACAAGCAAGATGAAAATGGCCTTGTGGTGAGGAATAAGACGACTTGTAGCTCAAGGCTAAACACAGGTTGAAGGAATTGATTTGATGAAACTTTTGCACCTGCTATAGACTTGAGGCTATTCAGATATTACTTGCTTACGCTAACCATCATAATATCACTTTATATCAAATGGATGTGAAAAGTGCATTCCTCAATGGTAAGCTTGAGGAAGAAGTATATGTTGCTCAACCCCTGTGTTTTGAAGATCCAAAGAATCCCGACAAAGTCTTCTGACTCAACAAGGCCCTCTATGGTCTCAAACAGGCTCCCACCAGGCAGTATGATACATTGAAGGAATTTTCAGAAGAATGGCTTCACACCCGGTTTCACTCGACCTACTCTTTTACTAAATCATATGATGGTGAACTGTTTGTGTGCCAAATATATGTTGATGATATTACCAGTTTGCATCGACCAACGTTATAGTGATGAATTTGCCTATATGATGAGTGAAGAATATCAAATGTCTATGATGGGAGAATTGAAATTCTTCTAGGTCTTGAAATTCATCAACAACACAATGGCATATTCATATCTCAGAGAAATACCTTAAAGATGTCCTCCAAGAAATTCGCATGCTAGATTGCAAAGGCGTCAAAATGCCTATGCCCACAAATGGCCATCTATGCAATCGATGAAAATGGTATTGACTTCGATCACAAGGTATACCGCCCATGATTGGTTCTCTATTGTACTTATGTGCATCTAGGCCAGATATAATGCTTAGTGTTTGCATGTGTACCGATTTCAAGCTACAATCAAGGAATCACACCATAAGGTCAAGAAGCATATTCTTCGATATCTAGCTCACACACCAACACTAGGATTATGGTACCCCAAGGGCTCTACTTTTATCTCATTGGATATTATGACTGACTATGCCGGATGATCGTGGACCGCAAGTAAACATCTGGTACTTGTCATTTCTGATCATCTTTGGTCCGTTGGTCCTCAAGAAACAGTAATCACGATCACCGCTTCATCATGGAAGTCGAATACATTGCTGCTGGCTCTTGTTGTGCTCAATTGCTGTGGATGAAGCAAACTCTCAAGGACTACGATCAACGTGAAGAATGTGCCTCTCATCAGTGACAATGAGAGCCATCAAGATTGCTCACAACCCAGCTCAGACTCAAGACAAAGCACATTCAGATTCGTCATCATTTTCTTCATGATCGTGTGTTGAAGGGCGGCATCTCCATCGAGCATGTGAAGACTGAAGAACAGCTAGCCGATATCTTCACAAATCCCTTGGATGAGAAGAGATTTAGCAAGTTGCGGTGTGAGCTAAATATCTTAGAATCTTCGAATGTTCTTTGAAAAGGACACACATCCCGCACTTATGCAAAATTGATGACTTAGATGTGCAACACATGATGAAACTTTTTCTTCAATCAATGAAGAATAACACTCTAAGTGTGAAGAAATCAATGAAGAATTTGATTCTCAGAACCCTACGACAATTGTACGAGGTGTCTGAAATCATCATTCTTATACGGTGGGTCACGCCACCACCAAAGTTGAAAATCTTCAATTTGAGTTTTTTCCTTAGTTTTGAAATTCTTCGCTTTTCAAATTCTTCAACTTTGCAAAATCTTCATTGTTTCCGCTGCTTTTATTCATTATTATATATATATATATATATATATATATATATATATATGTGTGTGTGTGTGTGTGTGTGTGTGTGTGTGTGTGTGTGTGTGTGTGTGTGTGTGTGTGTGTGTGTGTGTGTGTGTGTGTGTGTGTGTGTGTGTGTGTGTGTGTGTGTGTGTGTGTTTATGTCCTCTACAACATTCACTTATGGCTATTTCTTCAAGTTGCTTTTTCTGCTAAGTGAATGTGATCGGACCCTTCCCCTCATGCTATACTCAACCCAATCTATTCACAAATTCTTCATGTGCGCTTCTATTTGAAACTTGTTCAAAATCTTCACCGTGTCCTTGTCACGAAGAAATTGCGAACGGAACTTTAAAACTGATCTTATCCAAACTTTCGCTTTTGCCGCCAAACCGCTCCGCATCCCACGATAGATTTATCTATTCACCCAAGATCTAACACAATCTCCACTTCTCAAGACGGGTGACACATGTCAAGCGAATGAGAAGGGTCAGGGCACGTCATTCCAAAATCTTCGCTAACAGTTTTTCACCGTATATATACCCCTCTCCCCTTCCTCACTTCCTTTACTCCGCCGACCGCTTTCTCTCGCCGAGCTTCTCAAACGCTAGCGCCGCCATACTCCATCGTCAGCCGGTGAGGAAGAGCTTCACCGCTTCGACTGTCCGCCGACGCATTCGCTACCAATCGCTGAAATCTTCACTCCACCGCCAGAGAGGTCTTCTCCGCCGAGTTAGGGCGGAAGATCTAACCGATGAACTTCCCATCTGTTCTTCTCGCTTCATCGTGTTCTTCGGGCCGTAATTAAAAGTTACTTTTATTGCTCGCTTGATTCTCAAACCTTCCTGAAAATCTTCAAAGGTGTTTATTCTTCAAATCTTCACATATATGAACACCTCAAATAAAATATGCTCTTGATTCGCTTTCTAAGCAATGATTTTCTTCAAGATTCCTCAATTGTGTGGATCCTCGATCTATACAAACTCGAACCTAAGACAAAGATCGCTTAGTGAAATTCTTCAAGGCTCATCTGGTCAAATTCCTCAAACTAGTTCTTTTGAAAACCTTCCGAGAACGAGATATGACCTCTCCAAATTCCTCGCAACTATACTCTGTTCACAGGTACTCATGTCCGCGCTGAATCACTAGGTTCTCATCAACTTAACTCATTTGCGCGCGCCTCGAAGAAAAGTTGCATACTTCTTCGAGAATTCGATTGTTCAAATTCCTCACCAAGAATATGGCGTATGAAAGAAACCAAGAAAGGAGGAAAGAGGCCTAAGGTCATGACTGCGTATGAAATTCCTGAGGAAATATATGCTGATTATTGCATACCTGATGAATCCGAGTTCGGCAAAGAGAGCAAAAATCAGCGTAAGGTGCGCATTCAAAGGATTGAACGAAGATGGGCAAGGGAATGGAGGGAGTACAGATATGTAACTCCAAAGTACATGAAGAAATTCGCCTCAATCCTCCATGCCCAAGAGCTCCATTGGCACCGGTCAAGAAGTTGACCCCACCAAAGATCAAGCGTGGTGAGGACTTTCTCAAGAATGGGCCAAGCGCCAAGCCAAATTGGCAAGACAAGCCAACGAGGCAAGGAGGAAATTCAATGAGGATTCAGCTACACTCGCTAGCATCGAGGCCTCCGTCAAGCCAAGAAAATCTATGGCAAAGAAGCCCAGACACAAGCCAAGTGCTTCATCAGAAGCCCTCACGGCCAATTCCTCATGCTACCTCCGCTGCCTCCCAAATCCTCGCCCCTCCCAAGTCCTCAAAGAGTCTCCTACAAAATCCTCAGAAGCTCCGACAAAGTCGCAAGACTGCAGCATCCGCCATGTGCCAAAGGACTGCAGGCATCTCCATTGCCTCCGTGTTTCAAAGAAGTTCTCACCTGCACTAAATTCTTCATCCGCCCGACTCATCAAGACTAATACACAAATGACGAGGTCCTCGCCAAGTCCCAAGAAGAAACAGGTCGCCTTCCAAGAGCCACCTAAAGATGATGAGGCTGATGATGATGAACTTATGGAAATCATCGAGACCGCCAAGAAAGGGCCGCTAGAGCCAAAGGCACACCTATGCCATCGTTGTTGGATCCAAGAGCGATCCTAGACTACATTGATCTCCGCACAAGGACCCAAACACTCCTATGCCCGACTTCAAGTTGACGTCCAAAGTCACATGTCGACTCATTTCATCCAAGAGGAGATATGGAAATTTGATACGGCCAGAGAGATCAAGAAATCGCAGACATAAAGGAGAAATCACTGAAGAAAACGTTGTCAAGATGACAACCAAGAACTTATCAAGATGCAAGTCGACATCAAAGCCCTCAACGACAAATTTAACTCCTATTATGCTGATTGGCAAGGAGCCAAAGTCAGATTCACAACCGACGAAGAAATTCACCAATGTTGCAGCCCCAACGGAACATGAAATTCTCAGCCGAGCCTCACCAAATTCGATCGAAGAACATGCCAAGACCACTGATGAAGTTCAGTCTCAAGACAATGCTAGTTCCAGGCTGATGACTCCATTCCAGCCACCAAGAAATTGCCAGTGGCATCCACTAGTGGTGCGCTGAAGAAACCGAAGAAGTCAGGCAATCGATCGCCATACCGAGGAAAATCAACCAGATTCCTCTCTCCTCCCCGCGCCAACGCCAACTCCAATTCTTCCATCTCAGATCCGATGTGACAAAGACCAAGGCCTGCAGAACGAGCTGTAGTGAAGAACGGAAGCATCACCTGCGGTCAATTCTTCGATCGCGAAGAAAATGAAGCCAATGACCAGCTCTTTGAAAATCCTATTGATGCTGTTCCAATCTCTCAATTCCATCAAAGGACCTTGTTCCTTTGGTGAAGATTATGAGATCCCAAGCGGATCTCGATGAAGAAAATCACTCGCTGCTTCAAAGAGCAGATTGATGAAGAAATTGAAGTGGAAGCAATCCTTCAACCCCAATCATTTCCTCGCCTATGCCTCGCTTCAATTGAAGAGGCCGGTGTTGAGGAAATTGAAGAAGATGTGGATATTGGAAGCACAATGCCGTTGATGAACGATGACTTTGGGAAAGTCAAGATCCAAATTCTCCACTCTTCACTCCAATCCAATAGATTCCTCGCCTCCCCTGCCCAACAGTTCAAGGGCTCAAGAAACTCATCCCACTTCATCCGTGACATGAAGAAATTCCAGCCACTAGCGGCCGATGAACTCGCCGCCGCCGATCCTCGACCGCACCAGAGGAACCAGAAATTCCTCACCAAGAACCCGAGATTGCGATTCCAGAGGTCGTGATGCAACTCACTCGACACCCAATCGCCAAAGCCAAAGAATCCCTTCAACAAAGCAAAAGTTCAAGGCTGAAGATTTCTTCGCAAGCACGTATTCTTCATCGATTACAATCCATATGATTATGCTCGCATAAGGAAGAGGCGCTTCGACTGCCAACAAGCCAATTTCTATTCCTCGCTGTCGTTCAACAAAGACAAAGTCTTCGATCATGCACATATTCCTCATGTGGACATGGAATCTCCGCCAAAGCTTCGAGCCAGTCCTCGTTGTTCTTCACGATGCGGACTTCTTAATTTCTCACCGATATCTCGTGATTGGAATGAAGAACTCATTCTTCAATTCTATGCGACGCTGCACATCACCGGAGACGCCAAGATGTGAACTCATGGGTGTTGGATCGATGTCCAAAATACTCACTACAATGCACTAGCAACTGAATTGCTTCGTGCCCTACCACTCAGTCCTCCACTTGATGGTGCTCGTTATATCTACAACGAACCCGAGCTTTCAAATCACTATATGCAAGTGCCGATGAAGCCTTTGAAGCCAAGGGCCCCACTCAACCAAATTCCTCGTCAAGGAATTATTGTATGTGCCTCGGACCGCTCATCGGATTCGACGAAGACAATGAGTCCTATAAAAGGCCACGACTCAAATGATGAAGAAGTCGTTGGCATCATGAAGAATATGCTTTTCAATATCATTCATGGAGTTCCTGCCCACTTCCATGATTTCTTCATGAGGACTCGCAAACATTGCTATGTCACCATTTGAGCCTGAAGCCTTATGCGCCTTGGATTATGAGATTCATCAGACAAGGTCTTCACTCAATTACAAGGCTGATACTCGAACCACCGCAGCTACTTGCCCTCGATTGAAGTCCTCAAACGGACATTTACCTCACCGATGACAAGGGCAAGGCTACCGCAGATCGATGAAGGCACTCGCCCATTGGATGGTTAGTTTCGCAAAGCTGCATCCTACTCCACCAATGATGACTCGCCACACATGACTCTCACACATGACTCTCGCAAAAATACCTCACCAAGCAAAGTCCTCAAGCCACAAGACCGGGGTGATGACCGATCGTGAGTTACTCCTCGCCTTCATCAAGATTGATCGCAATCATAAATGGGTCAAGCGCTGGGCTTGGTTCAATTCTTCACAACATGACCTCTACACACAATGCAGTGAAGAAAACCACTACTACCTCCATGAAACCTTCAAACGCACTGGCTGTTCTTTCTAATGTCTACATACATGAAGAATGAAGACAATGGGTCTCAAGGAAGAATTTGACTGTCTGCACCTCCTCCCAAGAAATGCAAGAAGGTCAAAGTTCCTTCCTTGGTGGCCAGCTCCTATTCTTCATAGCGAGACACCGATGAAAATGAAGACTTGACGACACCGCAGCAGGCCCTACTACGCACAACCGACCTTAACAACGCCGCGCCTTCATCAACTTGAAATTCTTCGTATGCGTTAGTCCTCGCCGATCCTTTTGGTCATTCGACGACAAAGGGGAGAAATTTGAGTTAGTCTTCAAGAGGGTCTATTATATGGGCAATTTTTTGTTGTTACAACTCTCGCTCTTCTCAAACTTTTATTGGATCGAAGTTGTAATCTTAAACCCGATGGTGCTTTGATACTTTGATGCACTATGCTCGATACTCTTGATGCGCTATTTTGCATGCTTGTTCTCATTAATGTTATTGCACGAATGCTGAATTTCATCAAGCACCATATTTCATCATGCATTTCAAATTCTTCATATTATATGTCAAATGCGTGTATGAATTACAAGATATTGGGGGAGATCTCCATGATTCAACTCTTCAAATGTGCATTGCCTCAAAAGCAAATTCCTCACTATGCACATCTTCAGGGGGAGTTCTTCTATATCTTGCAATCAAATTCCTCAATATCAGTAGTTACACTTCATATGTTTATCCTCGCTGAAAACTTAACCTATATTGTCATCAATCACCAAAAAGGGGGAGATTGTAAGTGCATCTAGTGCCCTTAGTGATTTTGGTGTATTTAAGACTTATAGGTTAAGGGACTAATGTGTTTATGAGTGTACACAGGTCTATAAGTCTATGAGGAGTTTGATATTTACAGAGAAAGCCTAATTCTTTCAAAATGAAGTTCTTCAATCAAGACTTTGAAAGTGAAGAAATTGGTGTGACCTTGAAGACTTGGTATTCATTTGAGGAACATGAAGCGTGAAGACTTTTGTTTTGAGTTTCGCTTTCTCTTTCTTGAGTCATAGGAAACACCGTGTTGTTAAAGGGGTCGAGGAAATACTAAGGAAAAATTTCCATGTGATGCTCAACTCAAAATCCTACACCTACCAATCCCTTCGAGTGAAGCCTTTGAAATCTCATACGTACCGAATAATTTCTTCAAAGATGTGAGACGAAGTTCTTCCTCGTCACTGAGGAATTTGTTCGACCGAGGAGTTAGGAATTCGCCAGTTAGGATTGCCTACATGTGAGGAACATGATAGCCCCGAGGAATTTGAGAGTCAATTTCACTGCTGTCGTGGCCGCAGCGCGCCACCTGTCCCAAAATATCTTATCCACCTAATGGTCATATCATTGAAGGGCATTTATGTCTTATCATGTCGGGCTGCTCCCTAGGCTATAAATAGCCGCCCCTACAACCACTAGTTGGTTGGCTGCCCGAGAGAACTTGACACTTATCATTTGAGAGCAACCCATCCTCCGAGGACTTTGAGCGTAAAATCATCGAAAGTGAGGAAAACCCAAAACCAAACCCCTACAAACCCAAAGTGATTGAGCATCATCAAGAGATTGATCTATGTGGATCCGACGCTTGTTACCTTTGAAGATTGTTCTTCATCCAGACTTGTTAGGCCATGGTCTAGAGCATCCAAGAGGAATTGTGGATCGCCGAGTGACCAAGTCTGTGAAGGTTTGATGTCGCTCAAGACTTACCACGAGTGATTGGACAAGGTCTGTGTGACCTTAGTTCAAGGAGAATACGGTGAGGACTTGGTGTCCTGAGCTGCGTGCTCAAATGATCGGGTGTCCGGACTGTGTCCTCGAGTTTAAATACTCACCAGCTCCAACTGTGACGCATAACCGAGACAAAGAGTTGAACTGGTCTACCAAATCAATGTCTTCACCAACCTAATGGTTCTATTTCCTCAACCCTTTCATTTCTCACACTCGTTGAGTGTTCATTCATCTGTGTTTGAAGACTTTGATCAAGACTTTCTCAATTTCCTCGCCCAATTTCTTCACTGCTTGTCTTCATCTTGTGTTATCCTTGTTTACGCTTTTCTGTACTTTGATTGTCTTCATTTCATCATAATGACCATGCCCGTATTCTCTTCATCGCTTACTTCGAGTACTTATTCCACTGTAAGTAGTTCTTCACTTAGAATTTCCTCAAGGGCAAATTCCTCATTGAAGAATTCATAAAATCGCTTATTCACCCCTCTAGTCGATATAACGACTTTCATATACTTTCATTGTCAACATAACAACCAAGAGATGGCTTATATCTTCCATGCTACACACATTATAGGCGTTCCCAAACAGAATGGTAAAGTTTATACTCCCTCCACCAACAAGAATCGATCCATGGCTTGCTCAGAACAACAAGCTATCTAACTAACAATTGTTGGAAATATGCCCTAGAGGCAATAATAAATTAGTTATTATTATTATATTTCCTTGTTCATGATAATCGCTTGTTATCCATGCTATAATTGTATTGATAGGAAACTCAGATACATGTGTGGGTACATACACACCACCATGTCCCTAGTAAGCCTCTAGTTGACTAGCTTGTTGATCAATAGATGGTTATGGTTTCTAACCATGGACATTGGATGTCGTTGATAACGGGACCACATCATTAGGAGAATGATGTGATGGACAAGACCCAATCCTAAGCCTAGCACAAAGATCGTAGTTCAGATGCTAAAGCTTTTCTAATGTTAAGTATCATTTCTTAGACCATGAGATTGTGCAACTCCCTGATACCGTAGGAATGCTTGGGTGTACCAAACGCCACAACGAAATGGGTGGCTATAAAGGTGCACTATGGGTATCTCCAAAGTGTCTCTGGGTTGGCAACGAATCGAGATCGATTTGTCATCCGCAGACGGAGAGGTATCTCCGGCCCACCAAGAGGACATCATCATATGTGCACAATGTGACCAAGGGGTTGATCACGGATGATGATGTTACGGAACGAGTAAAGAGACTTTCCCTAACGAGATTGAACAAGGTATCGCATACCGACGATCGAATCTCTGCAAGTACAATACCGCTAAACAAAGGGAATTGCATACGGGATTGCTTGAATCCTTGACATCGTGGTTCATCCGATGAGATCATCGTGGAACATGTGGGAGCCAACATGGGTATCCAGATCCGCTGTTGGTTATTGACCGAGAACGCCCCGTCATGTTCAGCATGGTTCCCAACCCGTAGGGTCTAGACACTTAAGGTCGGTGACGCTTAGAGTTGTTGTGGGAAATAGTATGTGGTTACCAAGGTTGTTCGAGTCCTGATGAGATCCCTGACATGACGATCTCCTAATGGTTCGGAGGTGAAGATAGGTATATTGGACTAAGGGGGTATTGGAGTCCGGAATTGTTCCGGGTACTGTGTGATGACCAGCGGTCCTGAAGGGGGTCTCTGAGGCCCCTGCAAGCTTTGGGGGCCCAGGCCAAGGGAGAGGGCACATCAGCCCACTAAGGGGCTGAGCGCCCTCCCATCCCATCTCACGAACTGGAGAGGTGGGGCGCCACCCTAGGGCAGCCACCCTCCTGGCTTGGGGGGCAAGCCCTAGGGGTGGGGGCGCCAAACCCATCCAGGGTTTCCCTATGGCCGCCTCCCCTAGGAACCCTAGGCGCCCCCTCCTCCCTTCCCCTATATAGTGAGAGAGAGGCCAGCCGACCTTCCTCGGCACAGCCCTCCTACTCCTCCAACACCTCCTCCTCCTCCGTGCTTGGCGAAGCCTCCGCCGAGAACCACGAGCTCCATCACCACCATGTCGCAGTGTTGCCGGAGTTCTCCTCAACTTCCTCTCCCTTGCTGGATCAAGAAGGAGGAGACGCCCCCAGCTTTACGGTGTTGAACGCGGAGGCACCGTTGTTCGGTGCTTAGATTGGAATCAACCATGATCTGAATCGCAACGAGTACGACTCCTTCATCCGCTGCTTCTTGTAATGCTCCGCTTAGCGATCTTCAAGGGTATGAAGATGCTCATCCTCTCCTCTCTTGTTGCTAGAATCTCCATAGATTGATCATGGTGATGCGAGAAAATTTTGAATTTCTGCACGCTCTCCAACAAAGGGCATCATGAGCTAGGTCTATTGCATAGATTCTATGCACGAGTAGAACACAAGTTGTTGTGGGTGTTGATTTTGTTCAATATGCTTACTGCTACTAGTCCAATCTTGTTTCGACGGTATTGTGGGATGAAGCTGCCCGACCGACCTTACACGCATAATTTACGTGAGACAGGTTCCACCGATCGACATGCACTTGTTGCATAAGGTGGCTAGCGCTTTGCCTCCCACTTTAGTCGGATCGATTCGATGAAAAGGGTCCTTATGAAGGGTAAATAGCAATTGACATATCACGCCAGGTTTTGCGAGGTAAGAAACGTTTGCTAGAAACCCATAGCAGCCATCAGAAACATGCAAACAACAATTAGAGGACGCCTAACTTGTTTTTGTGGTATGCTATGATGTGATATGGCCAAAAGAATGTGATGAATGATATGTGATGTATGAGATTGATCATGTTCTTGTAATAGGAATCACGACTTGCATGTCGATGAGTATGACAACCGCAAGAGCCATAGGAGTTGTCTTTATTTATTGTATGACCTGCGTGTCAACGAATAACGCCATGTAATTACTTTACTTCATTGCTAAACCGTTAGCCATAGTAGTAGAAGTAATAGTTGGCGAGACAACTTCATGGAGACACGATGATGGAGATCATGGTGTCATGCCGTGACGATGATGATCATGGAGCCTCAAGATGGAGATCAAAGGAGCAAAATGATATTGGCCATATCATGTCACTTTTTGATTGCATGTGATGTTTATCATGTTTATGCATCTTATTTGCTTAGAACGACGGTAGTAAATAAGATGATCCTCATTAAAATTTCAAGAAAGTGTTCCTCTAACTGTGCAATCGCTATGTAAAGTTCGTTGTTTCAAGCACCACGTGATTATCGTGTGATAGATTCTAACGCTCACATACAACGGTGTAAGACAGATTTACACACCAAAACACTTAGTTGACTTGACGAGCCTAGCATGCATGTACATGGCCTCGAACACAAGAGACCGAAAGGTCGAGCATGAGTCATATGGTAGATACGATCAACATGAAGATGTTCACCTATGATGACTAGTCCGTCTTCACGTGATTATCGGACACGGCCTAGTTGACTCGGATCATGTAATCACTTAGATGACTAAGAGGGATGTCTATCGATTGGGAGTTCATAAGATTAACTTAATTATCCCAACATAGTCAAAAGGTCTTTGCTAATTATGTCGAAGCTCGCGCTTTAGTCCTACCTGCTTAGATATGTTCCTAGAGAAAATTCACTTGAAAGATGATAGTATGATTATGCGGACTAAGTCCGTGAACCGAGGATTGTCCCTGCTGCTTGGAAGAAGGCTTATGTCCTTAATGCACCGCCAGGTGTTGAACCTCGAACGCCGTTCGTGGATGTTATGAACATCCGACATACACGCTTTGATAACTACGTGATAGTTCAAGAATGTTAAATGGTTTAGAGTTAAGGCAATCAAGACGATTTTGAACACCGCCAAACATCTCGAGATGTTTCGAGGGCTGAAATTGGGATTTCGTGCTCGTGCCCACGCCAAGAGGTATAAGACCTCCGACGAGCTTCTTGGCCTACAAACTAAGGAAGAAAAGCTCAATAGTTGAGCTTGTACTCAGATTGTCCGGGTACAACAATCACTTGAATCGAGGGAGTTAATCTTCCATGAGATAGTGATGTTTCTCCAAAGTCATTGCCACCAAGCTACTAGAGCTCGTGATGAACTATAACATATCGTGGATAGATATGATGATCCTTGAAGTATTCGCGATGTTTGACGCCATGAAAGTAGAAGTCAAGTAGGAGCATCAATTGTTGATGGTTAGTAAAACCACTAGTTTCAAGGAGGGCAAGGGCAAGAAGGGATACTTCATGAAACGGCAAAACAGTTGTTGCCCAAAGAAAACCCAAGGTTGAACCCAAACCCGAGACTAAATGCTTCAGAAGAGAGGAATGGGCACTAAAGCAGTAACCACCCTAGATACTTGGTAGATAAGAAGGCAGGCAAGGTCGACGAAGTATATTGATATACATTATGTTAATGTGTACTTTACTAGTACTCCTAGTAGCACCAGGGTATTAGATACCGTTCGGTTGCTAAGTGCTAGTAACTCAAATAAAAGCTACGGAATAAAAGGAGACTAGCTAAAGGTGAGTCTGACGATATGTGTTGGAAGTGTTTCCAAGGTTGATATGATCAAGCATCGCACGCCTCCCTCTACCTTCGAGATTGGTGTTAAACCTAAATAATTGTTATTTGGTGTTTATGCTGAGCATAGACATGATTGGATTATGTCTATCGCAATACGGTTATTCATTTAAGGAGAATAATGGTTACTCGCTTATTCAATAATACCTTCAATGGTCTTGCACCTAAAATGAATGGTTTATTAAATCTCGATCGTAGTGATAGACATGTTCATGCCAAAAGATATAAGATAGTAATGATAGTACCACCTACTTGTGGCAATCGCCATGTAAGTCATATTGGTATAAAACGATGAAGAAGCTCGCTGTTGATGGATCTTTGACTCACTCGCTTTTGAAAAGTTTGAGACATGCTAACCATGTCTATTGGTGTATATGCATGAAGAAACTCCATGCAGATGGACCGCTTGGACTCACTTGATTTTGAATCACTTGAGACATGCAAATCATACCATATGGGCAAGATGACCAAAGCCTGCTTTCAAAGTGAAATGGAACAAGAAAGCAACTTGTTGGAAGTAATACATTTTGATGTTTGCAGTCCAATGAGTGCCGAGGCACGCAAGGGATATCGTTATGTTCTTACTTCACGTGATGATTTGAGTAGATACCGAGTATATTTACTTGATGAAACACAAGTCTGAATTATTGAATGGTTCAAGTAATTTCAGAGTGAAGTTGAAGAACTTCGTGACAAGAGGATAAAATGTCTATGATATGATCATAGAGATGAATATCTGAGTTACGAAGTTTTGGCACGCAATTAATACATTGTGGAAATTTTTTCACAATTAATACCGCTCGAACACCATAGTGTGATGGTGTGTCCGAACATCATAGTTGCACCCTGTTGGATATGGTGCGCACTATGATGTCTCTTATCGACTACTACTATCGCTCATGGGTTAGGCATTAGAGACAACCGCACTCACTTTAAATAGGGCACCACGTAATTCCGCTGAGATGACACCGGATGAACTATGGTTTGGAGAAACCTAAGTTGTCGCTTCTTGAAAGCTTGGGCTGCGACGCTTATGTGAAAAAAAGTTTTAGGTTGATAATCTCGAACCCAAAGTGGATAATGCATCTTCAGAGGACACCCAAAAACAGTTGGGTATACCTCCTATTTCAGACCTGAAGCAAAAGTGATTGTTTCTAGAACGGGTCCTTTCTCGAGAAAAGTTTCTCCTAAAGAATTGAGTGGGAGGATGGTGGAGACTTGATGAGTTTATTGAACCATCACTTCAACCAAGATAGTAGCAAGGTGAAGTTGTTCTCGTGGCACCTACATCAATTGAAGTGGAAGTTGATGATGGTGATCATGAAACTTCGGATCAAGTCACCACCAACCTCAGAGGGTGACAAGGATGCGCATTTACTACTTCAGAGTGGTACAAGAATCATGTCTTGAAGGTCATCTTGCTAGACAACAATGAACCCACGAGCTATGGAGAAGCGATGGTGGGCCCGGATTCGGCTAAATGGCTCGAGGACATAAAATCCGAGAGAGGATCCATGAATGAAAACAAAGTGTAGACTTTGAAAGAACTGCTTGATGGTCGAAGGCTATTGGGTATGTATGGATTTTAAAAGGAAGATGTACAATGATGGTAAGTATCACCATTAAGAAAGCTCGACTTGTCGTTAAGATGTTTTCCCACAAGATTCAAGGAGTTGACTACGGTGAGGTTTTCTCACCATAGCGATGCTAAGAGTCCGTTGAATTGGATTAGCGCTATCGCATTATTTATGAAATCTTGCGATAGGATGTCAAAACATTGTTTCTCGACAATTTTCTTGAGGAAAGGTTGTATGTGATACAACCAAAAGGTTTTGAAAATACCGAAAGACGCTAACAAGTATGCAAAGCTCCAAAGAATCCTTCTAAGGACTGGACTCACTCCGCTTCCAACTGACGCATAACCGAGACAACAGCTTGAACTGGTCTACCAAATCAATGTCTTCACCAACCTAATCGTTCTATTTCCTCAACCCTTTCATTTCATTATCGTGTTGAGTGTTCATTCATATCTGTGTTTGAAGACTTTGATCAAGACTTCTCAATTTCCCCTCGGCCTCAATTTCTTCAGCCTCTTTGTCTTCATCTTGTGCTATCATGTGTTTACGCTTCTCGCATTTTGATTGTCTTCATTTCATCATGATGACCATGCCCGCATTCTCTTATGCTTACTTCGAGTACTTATTCCGGCTGCAAGTAGTTCTTCACTTAGGAATTTCTCACCGCAAATTCCTCATAGAAGAATTCATAAAAATCGCCTATTCACCCTCTAGTCGATATAACGACTTTCATATACTTTCATTGTCAACATAACAACCAAGAGATGGCTATATATTCCATGCTACACATTATAGGCAGTTCCCAAACAGAATGGTAAAGTTTATACTCCCTCCACCAACAAGAATCGATCCATGGCTTGCTCGAACACCAACACCGGCCCCAAAGAGTCAAGTTTGGGAGGCGGCGATGTTTGTGTGTTCGGTAACGGGCCGCACGCTGCCAAATCCAAAGACGGAGCCAGGCCTCCGCGGTGGCGCGTGGCCTCCCAGATCACACTCGCATCAAGGCTACAAAGGGCTTTAAGACTACTAACCGCGGCAGCGACGGCGCGCTCCTCTCAAGCGGGCGGCGATTTAATGGCGAATCACGCCGAGGACCCTGTGCGCCGCCAAGGAAAGAGCCCCGAGCGCCACTCCCGGATTTAGAAGACTGCCGCCGCCGAGGCACCGTGAAGATGGCATGCATCGCTGTCGATAGAGCTCCTTCCGACATGGTCGAAGTCGGCGCTGCCGCGATCCGCGCAGGTTTCGCTACCACTAACGCCAGCAGAAGCCCGCGCGCCTGCAGCTGTTCTCGATTTTCCTCCCACTACGGGAAACTCCACGTAATGGAGAGCCACTATCCGCCTTGCTGCGGTGGCCAACAAAGGCGCAACCGAGTCCGTGGAGCCCCGGTTGACGCCCGACGGAGTCCCACGCACCAAGCTGGCGTGAAAGCCGTGGCGCCTGCCACCACGATGCACTCGCCCCTCGCCTTGCATCAGGACGCCAGCCTGTCGCGACATTACGGGCGCATTTAAATCTCCGTAGCATCGTCCCACCCGCTGGGCCCATCAGTGACCAGCGCCAAGTTCTTCGAACGAGAACATGAAGACGCCGAACCACTATCGAAGGCCGGGCGCTGCGCGCCACCAATCGACAGCGCAAGCAGGGCTGCGGAGCTACCCGCACCGGGAGCCTCGGAGGCCTACCTTACGAGGTAGGTTGTCCGGTTTACCCATGAGGTGCGGCAGTTCCAGTGGCCCACTTACCGCACCTTCAAACCCGACGGGTGAAAAGTACAGCGGCAAGACCCACCCGTCTCGAAGTTCTCAAAGATTCACACCATCGCGATGCAAGCTGCCGGAGCCCGCGACGATAAGGTGCTTGCGACCATTTCTCGCTGGCTCTAAACCCAACGCCATGTCATGGTTGATGCACCCGCCGGGCAGACTCTATTTCCTCCCCTGGTCGGATTTGTGCCATGAGTTCGTGGGCGCCTTTACACGGAGGCCACCAAGCCCATGGCCAAGCAAGCGACCGCACGCCATTCCCCGTAAGGGAGGCGAGAGTCTCCGCAAGTATATACAGAGGTCCAGCCGGTACAAGACAATATCCCCGATGTTCACCCCTGCCGCCATCATCGCGTGTTCCATCGTAACGCGGCGAATCAAGATGCGCCAAGAGCTGGCAATGAACAAGGTGAAAGATGTAGCAGAACTCTATGTTCTTGCCGATGACAATGTTCAGCTGAAGAGGGAAGGAAGTACCGCCAAGATGCCGGGCGGAAACCGACTCCTCAGATGAGGATATTGCCGCCTCGCGAAGAAAGGCCGCGCCGCAACAGAAGCGCAAAGGAAAAGCCGTGCTTGCCGCCGAGGGATCCGATGAGGCCGGCTCCACTAAGAAAACCAAGGCAGATGACCCCGCAAGGAAGTTGCTGGATGTGTCGCCGGCGGTCTTGGCGGCCGCCGAGAAGCCAGAAACTCCGGCTGCGATACCGCAAGATCCATCGCACCAAAGGCCATGCCCTCCAAGATCGCCGACAGTTGAGCTCTCGCTGAGAAGCGAGGGCTGAGTATGAGAGGCGGACAAGGAGAAGGGCCCTGACGGTGCCGAGGGGTCCAAGAAGAAGCGTGATGGCCAGCGCGGCCATCGCGCAAGGATAAACAATAGAGAGGCTCCGCCGGGCCGTGATGTAAAGCCGTAAGATGACGATCACGAAGAGGACGATTTAATCCGCCACCAAGAGTTTCGTAAAGCTATAGAGGCCATGCGCGCCGACGGTGGCGCCATCAGATACTTTCACCGCCGCTTAAACAAGAGGCGCGTGAGATTACAGCCGCGAGCCGCTGCTTCATGCCCAAAGGTCGCTGAAGTGGTCCAAAGACACCTATCAATTTTGACACCGAGGATCACCCCGACGACTATCGCGGTCGGTGCTTGCCATTGTTGGTTTCACCAACAATACGCAACCTCAAGGTGACGAAGATGCTAGTCGATGGCGGGCTGGTCTGAACTTGATCTCGCATGCCGCGATCGAGAAACTGCAGATTCCTGATGGAGACCTCAAGAGACGGGCACGCTTCGTGGGTCAACCCGGAAGAAGCCAACCTAGGGAAAGGTCACGCTGTTCGTGACTTTTGGAAGCGACCTGAACCAGGTGACGGAGAGAGGATCGTGTTTGATGTTGCCAAGATCCCCTTGCCCTACAACGGGATCCTTACGCGCAGCGCTGGCTGTTCATGGCGCGCCACACTACGCCTACAACACCCCGAAGATGCCAGACTGTGACGATCGCCACCATCCCTCCGATAAGAAAGATGCGCTGATTTACGCCGACCAACTATACCAAAGAAGCAGCTTGCAGCAATTGCCGCCACTAGGGCACTTGCTCCCGCGCACCTGACCCCGGAGGGAAGAAGAAGAAGAAGACCGGTGAGACTCGACACCCACTCCGCAAGCACACCTCTTCTCGAGTGTAGTGCTGCCGCCGAGGACGTGCTGAGAGCTCCACCGCGGAAACAAGAAGCCTGTGGCCATACCGCGGAACAAAGAAGGTTTCACAATGAGGACGGCACGAGGGGCTTTTACCACAAGCTCCACCCTTGACGACAATAGAAGACGCGCCATCACCTTCCTACTATGTAATGTCGATGTGTTTGCATGGCAAGCCCGACATCCCCGTGTTCCTGTGGAGGTGATTGAGCACCACCTTGCCTGTTGGGGAACGAGTAATTTCAAAAAATTCCTACGCACACGCAAGATCATGGTGATGGCATAGCAACGAGAGGGAGAGTATTGTCCACGCACTCGTGAGACCATAAGCGAAGCGCTATAACAACGCTGTTGATGTAGTCGACGCCTTCACGGCCCGACCGATCAAGCACCAAACCACGGCACCTCCGAAGTTCTAGCACACGCTCAGCTCGATGGCGCCCCTCGAACTCCGATCCAGCCGAGTGTCGAGGAGAGTTCCACAAGACGACGGGCAGGACGATCTTGATGTACTACCGACGCAGGGCTTCGCCTAAGCACCGCTACGATATTATCGAGGTGGATTATCGTGGAGGGGGGCACCGCACACGGCTAAGAGATCCAAGGGATCAACTGTTGTTGTGTCTAGAGGTGCCCCCTGCCCCGTGATATAAAGGAGCAGGGGGAGGGGCGGCCGGCCCAGGAGGGGCGCGCCAAGGGGAGTCCTACTCCCACCGGGAGTAAGACTCCCTCCTTCCTTGTTGGAGTAGGAGAAGGGGGAAAGAGGGGGAGAGGAGGAAGGAAAAGGGGGCCGCGCCCCTTGTCCAATTCGGAACAGAGGGCGGGCGCAGGCCTCCTTCTTTTTGGCCTCTCTCCTCTATTCCCGTATGGCTCAATAAGGCCCATATACTCCCCGGCGAATTCCCGTAACTTTCCGCATTCAAAAATACCCAATCACTCGAACCTTCCGAACTCCGAATATAGTCGTCCAATATATCGATCTTTACGCCTCGACCATTTCGAGACTCTCGTCATGTCCCCGATCTCATCCGGACTAACTCCTTCGTACATCAAAACTCATAAACTCATAATATAACTGCCATCGAAACCTTGTTGCATGGACCCTACGGGTTCGAGAACTATGTAGACATGACCTAGAACTATTCTTGGTCAATAAACAATAGCGGAACCTGGATGCCCATATTGGCTCCTACATATTCTACGAAGATCTTTATCGGTCAAACCGCATAACAACATACTTTGTTCCTTTGTCATCGGTATGTTACTTGCCCGAGATTCGATCGCGGTATCCAATACCTAGTTCAATCTCGCTATCGCAAGTCTCTTTACTCGCTACGTAATGCATCATTCCGTAACTAACTCATTAGCTACATTGCTTGCAAGGCTTATAGTGATGTGCATTACCGAGGGGGCCAGAGATACCTCTCCGACAATCGGAGTGACAAAACCTAATCTCAAATACGCCAACCCAACATGTACCTTTGGAGACACCCGTAGTACTCCTTTATAATCACCCAGTTACGCAGGATGTTTGGTAGCACCCAAAGTGTTCCTCCGTAAACGGAGTTGCATAATCTCATAGTTACAGAACATGTATAAGTCATGAAGAAAGCAATAGCAATATACTAAACGATCAAGTGCTAAGCTAACGGAATGGGTCAAGTCAATCACATCATTCTCCTAATGATGTGATCTCGTTAATCAAATGACAACTCTTTGTCCATGGCTAGGAAACATAACCATCTTTGATTAATGAGCTAGTCAAGTAGAGGCATACTAGTGACACTCAGTTTGTCTATGCATTCACACATGTATCATGTTTCCGGTTAATACAATTCTAGCATGAATAATAAACATTTATCATGAAATAAGGAAATATAAATAACTTTATTATTGCCTCTAGGGCATATTTCCTTCAGTCTCCCACTTGCACTAGAGTCAATAATCTAGTTCACATCGCCATGTGATTTAACACCAATATTCACATCTGTATGTGATAATACCCATAGTTCACATCGTCATGTGATCAACACCCAAAGGGTTACTAGAGTCAATAATCTAGTTCACATCGTTATGTGATTAACAACCAAATAGTACTAAGGTATGATCATGTTTTGCTCGTGAGAGAAGTTTAGTCAATGGGTATGTCATATTCAGAGCCGTATGTATTTTGCAAATATTCTATGTCTACAGTGCTCTGCACGGAGCTACTCTAGCTAATTGCTCCCACTTTCAATATGTATCCAGATTGAGACTTAGAGTCATCTGGATCGGTGTAAAAAGCTTGCATCGATGTAACTCTTTATGACGGGCTCTTTTATCACCTCCATAATCGAGAAATATTTCCTTAGTCCTCACTAAGGATGTTCTTGACCAATGTCCAAAGGATCTACTCCTAGATCACTATTGTACCCCTTGTCAAATTCAGAGCAAGGTATACAATAGGTCCGGTACATAGCATAGCATACTTTATAGAACCTATGATCGAGGCATAGGGAATGACTTTCATTCTCTTTTCTATTTTCTGCCGTGGTCGGGATTTGAGTCTTACTCAATTTCACACCTTTGCAACACAGCAAGAACTTTTCTTTGATCTGCTCCATTTTGAACTACTTCAAAATCTTGACAAGGTATATACTTATTGAAAAATTTATCAAGCCGCCTTGATCTATCTCAATAGATCTTGACGCTCAATATGTAAGTAGCTTTACCGAGGTCTTTCTTTAAAGAACTCCTTTCAAATACTCCTTTATGCTTTCCGTAAAATTTCTACATCATTTCGATTAACAATATGTTACTCACATATATTTATCGTAAAGGTGGTAGTGCTCCCACTCACTTTATTGTAAATACAGGCTTCACCGCAAGTCTGTATAAAACTATATGCTTTGATCAACTTATCAAAGCGTGTATTCCAACTCTGAGATGCTTGCACCAGTCCATAGATGGATTGCTGGAGCTTGCACATTTTGTTAGCACCTTTAGGATTTACAAAACCTTCTGGTTGCATCAGATACTACTCTTAATAAATCCATTAAGGAATGCAGTTTTGTTTATCCATTTTCCAGATTTCATAAAATGCGGCAATTGTTAACATGATTCAGACAGACTTAAGCATAGATACGAGTGAGAAACTCTCATCGTAGTCAACACCTTGAACTTGTCGAAAACCTTTTGCGACAAGTCGAGCTTTGTAGATAGTAACACTACTGTCAGCGTCCGTCTTCCTCTTGAAGATCCATTTATTTAACTTGACTTGTTGATCATCGAGCAGGTCAACCAAAGTCCCCACTTTGTTCTTATATATGGATCATATCTCAGATTTTATGGCCTCAAGCCATTTCATGAATCTGGGCTCATCATCGCTTCCTCATAGTTCGTAGGTTCATCATGGTCTAGTAACATGACTTCCGAACATGATTACCGTATCACTCTGGTGCGGATCTTACTCTGGAAGACCTACGAGGTTTGGTAGCAACTTGATCTGAAGTTTTATGATCATCATCATTAACTTCCTCACTAATTGGTGTAGTAATCACAGGAACTGATTTCTGTGATAAACTACTTTCCAATAAGGGAGAAGGTACAATTACCTTATCAAGCTCTACTTTCCTCCCACTCACTTCTTTCGAGAGAAACTCCTTCTCTAGAAAGGATCCATTCTTAGCAACGAATATCTTGCTTTCGGATCAGTGATAGAAGGTGTACCCAACAGTTTCCTTTGGGTATTCTATGAAGATGCACTTCTCCGATTTAGGTTCGAGCTTATCAGGTTGAAACTTTTTCACATAAGCATCGCAGCCCCAAACTTTAACAAACGACAACTTTGGTTTATTGCCAAACCACAGTTCATAAGTCGTCGTCTCAACGGATTTCGATGGCGCCCTATTTAAAGTGAATGCAACTGTCTCTAATGCATAACCCCAAAACGATAGTGGTAAACTGATCATAGATCGCACCATATCCAATAAAGTGCGGTTACGACTTTCGGACACACCATTATGCTGTGGTGTTCCATATGGCGTGAGTTGCGAAACTATTTCACATTGTTTCAAATGAAGACCAAACTCGTAACTCAAATATTCATCTCCACAATCAGATCGTAGAAACTTTATTTTTCTTGTTACGATGATTTTCCACTTCACTCTGAAATTCTTTGAACTTTTCAAATGTTTCAGACTTATGTTTCATCAAGTAGATATACCCATATCTGCTCAAATCATCTGTGAAGGTGAGAA
Source organism: Aegilops longissima (assembly GCA_021605205.1). Classification (NCBI taxonomy): domain Eukaryota; kingdom Viridiplantae; phylum Streptophyta; class Magnoliopsida; order Poales; family Poaceae; genus Aegilops; species Aegilops longissima. The sequence goes on along the minus strand of JAHIAM010007372.1, from coordinate 10,946 downwards.
AATAACGATACTTGCCACGAGCATCAACACTCATTGGATCGCATACATCGGTATGTATTATTTCCAACAAGTCAGTAGCTCGTCCCATTGTTCTGGAGAACGGAGTTTTAGTCATCTTGCCCAAAAGGCACGGTTCACAAGCATCAAATGATTCATAACCAAGTGATTCTAAAATTCCATCTTTATGGAGTTTCTTCATGCGCTTTACACCGATATGACCCAAACGGCAGTGCCACAAATAAGTTGCACTATCATTATCAACTTTGCATCTTTTGGCATCAATATTATGAATATGTGTATTACTACGATCGAGATCCAACAAACTATTTTCATTGGGTGTATGACCATCGAAGGTTTTATTCATGTAAACAGAACAATAATTATTCTTCGACTTTAAATGAATAACCGTATCGCAATAAACATGATCAAATCATATTCATGCTGAACGCAAACGCCAAATAACATTTATTTGGCTTTTAACACTAATCTCGAAAATATAGGGAGTGTGTGATGATGATCATATCAATCTTGGAACTATTTCCAACACTCATCGTCACTTCCCCTCAACTAGTCTCTGTTTATTATGTAACTCCTGTTTCGAGTTACTAATCTTAGCAACCGAACAAGTATCAAATACTCAGGGGCTACTATAAACACTAGTAAGGCACACATCAATAACCTGTATATCAAATATACTCTTGTTCACTTTGCCATCCTTCTTATCCACCAAATATTCAGGGCATTTCCGCTTCCAGTGACCATTTCCTTTGCAGTGTAAGCACTCAGTTTCAGGCTTTGGTCCAGCTTTGGGCTTCTTCGCGGGAGTGACAACTTGCTTGTCATTCTACTTGAAGTTCCCTTTCTTTCCCTTTGCCCATTTCTTGAAACTAGTGATCTTGTTAACCATCAACACTTGATGCTCTTTCTTGATTTCTACCTTCATTGATTTCAGCATCACGAAGAGCTTGGGAATCGTTTTCGTCATCCCTTGCATACTATAGTTCATCACGAAGTCCTAGTAACTTAGTGATGGTGACTAGAGAATTCTGTCAATCACTATCTTATATGTAAGATTAACTCCCACTTGATTCAAGCGATTAAAGTACCCAGACAATCTGACCACATGCTCACTAGTTGAGCGATTCTCCTCCATCTTTTAGCTATAGAACTTGTTGGAGACTTCATATCTCTCAACTTGGGTATTTGCTTGAAATATTAACTTCAACTCGTGGAACATCTCATATGGCCCATGACATTCAAAACGTCTTTTGAAGTCCCGATTCTAAGCTGTTAAGCATGGTGCACTAAACTATCAAGTAGTCATCATATTGAGCTAGCCAAACGTTCATAACGCCTCAGATCCGCTCCTGCATTAGGTCTGCTACCTAGCGTGCATCAAGGACATAATTCTTCAGGCAGCAATGAGGATAAACCTCAGATCACGGATCCAATCCGCATCATTGCTACTAACATCTTTCAACACAGTTTCTCTAGGAACATATCAAAACAAACATATGAAAGCAACAAACATAGGGAAGCAACAACGCGAGCTATTGATCTACAACATAATTTGCAAAATACTACCAGGACTAAGTTCATGATAAATTTAAGTTCAATTAATCATATTACTTAAGAACTCCCACTTAGATGTACATCTCTAGTCATCTAAGTGATCACGTGATCCAAATCAACTAAACCATAACCGATCATCACGTGAGATGGAGTAGTTTTCAATGGTGAACATCACTATGTTGATCATATCTACTATATGATTCATGCTAGACCTTTCGGTCTCCGTGTTCCGAGGCCATATCTGCATATGCTAGGCTCGCAAGTTTAACCTGAGTATTCCGCTGGTGCAAAACTGGCTTGCACCCGCTTGTAGATGGACGCAGAGCTTATCACACCCGATCATCACGTGGTGTCCGGGCACGATTTAACTTTGGCAACGGTGCATACTCGTGGAGAACACGCCTTGATAATTTTAGTGAGAGATCATCTTAAAATGCTACCGCCAATCAAAGCAAGATAAGATGCATAAAGGATAAACATCACATGCAATCAATATAAGTGATATGATATGGCCATCATCATCTTGTGCTTGTGATCTCCATCTCCGGCACCGCCAGGATCACCATCGCCACCGGCGCGACACCTTGATCTCCATCGTAGCATCGTTGTCGCCTCGCCAACTATTGCTTCTACGACTATCGCTACCGCTTAGTGATAAAGTAAAGCAATTACATGGCTTTTGCATTTCATACAATAAAGCGACAACCATATGGCTCTCGCCAGCCATCGATAACTCGTTACAAAACATGATCATCTCATACAATAAAATATAGCATCACGCCTTGACCATATCACATCACAACATGCCCTTCAAAAACAAGTTAGACGCCCTCTACTTTGTTGTTGCAAGTTTTACGTGGCTGCTACGGGCTAAGCAAGAACCGTTTACCACGCATCAAAACCACAACGATAGTTTGTCAAGTTGGTGTTGTTTTAACCTTCGCAAGGACCGGGCGAGCCACACTCGGTTCAACTAAAGTGAGAGAGACAGACACCCGCCACCACCTTTAAGCAACGAAAGTGCTCGCAGCGGTGAAACCAGTCTCGCGAAGCGCGACGCTGTAATGTCGGTCCGGCCGCTTCATCTCACAATACCGCCAACCAAAGTATGACATGCTGGTAAGCAGATGACTTGTATCGCCCACAACTCACTTGTGTTCTACTCGCATATAACACCAACGATAAAACCTGGCTCGGATGCCACTATTGGGGAACGAGTAATTTCAAAAACTTCCTACGCACACGCAAGATCATGGTGATGGCATAGCAACGAGAGGGAGAGTATTGTCCATGTACCGTGAGACCGTAAGCGAAGCGTTATAACAACGCAGTTGATGTAGTCGACGCCTTCACGGCCCGACCGATCAAGCAATCAAACCACGGCACCTCCGAGTTCTAGCACACGCTCAGCTCGATGACATCCCTCGAACTCCGATCCAGCCGAGTGTCGAGGGAGAGTTCCACAAGACGACGGCGAGGTGACGATCTTGATGTACTATCGACGCAGGCTTCGCCTAAGCACCGCCACGATATTATCGAGGTGGATTATCGTGGAGGGGGCACCGACACGCTAAGAGATCCAAGGGATCAATTGTTGTTGTGTTCAGAGGTGCCCCTGCCCCGTGATATAAAGGAGCAAGGGGAGGGCGGCGGCCGCCCAGGAGGGGCGCGCCAAGGGGAGTCCTACTCCCACCGGAGTAGGACTCCTCCTTCCTTGTTGGAGTAGGAGAAGGGGAAAGAGGGGAGAGGAGGAAGGAAAGGGCTGCGCCTTGTCCAATTCGACCAGAGGGGGCGAGGCCTCCTTCTTTGGCCTCTCTCTCTATCCCGTATGGCCCAATAAGGCCCATATACTCCCGTGAATTCCTGTTACTCTCCGCATTCAAAATACCCAATCACTGAACCTTCCGAACTCCAATATAGTCGTCCAATATATCGATCTTTACGCCTCGACCATTTCGAGACTCTCATCATGTCCCCGATCTCATCCGGGACTAACTCCTTCGGTACATAAAAACTCATAAACTCATAATATAACTGCCATCGAAACCTTGTTGCATGGATTCTACGGGTTCGAGAACTATGTAGACATGACCTAGAACTATTCTTGGTCAATAACCAATAGCGAACCTGGATGCCCATATTGGCTCCTACATATTCTACGAAGATCTTTATCGGTCAAACCGCATAACAACATACTTTGTTCCTTTGTCATCGGTATGTTACTTGCCCGAGATTCGATCGCCGGTATCCAATACCTAGTTTTCAATCTCGCACGCAAGTCTCTTTACTCGCTACATAATGCATCATTCCGAACTAACTCATTAGCTACATTGCTTGCAAGGCTTATAGTGATGTGCATTACCGAGGGGCCCAGAGATACCTCTCCGACAATCGGAGTGACAAAACCTAATCTCAAATACGCCAACCCAACATGTACCTTTGGAGACACCTTTAGGACTCCTTTATAATCACCCAGTTACGCCAGACGCTTGGTAGCACCCAAAGTGTTCCTCCGTAAACGGAGTTGCATAATCTCATAGTTACAGGAACATGTATAAGTCATGAAGAAAGCAATAGCAATATACTAAACGATCAAGTGCTAAGCTAACGGAATGGGTCAAGTCAATCACATCATTCTCCTAATGATGTGATCTCGTTAATCAAATGACAACTCTTTGTCCATGGCTAGGAAACATAACCATCTTTGATTAATGAGCTAGTCAAGTAGAGGCATACTAGTGACACTCAGTTTGTCTATGTATTCACACATGTATCATGTTTCCGGTTAATACAATTCTAGCATGAATAATAAACATTTATCATGAAATAAGGAAATATAAATAACTTTATTATTGCCTCTAGGGCATATTTCCTTCATTTTCTCTCGTCTTTCCCTGGATTCCCGATCCTCTACCCTATGGGTGGCTACTCCTATTTATAGGCGAAGGCCCCGGCCTCTTCCCAAATATTGAGCGGAAGGGCGCCAACAATTGTCCATTTTGAAGGGGAACAATGGCACACTTATCTCCTCGACTAAAGTTGGTCCTCGCCGCCAAAGGCTCGGGTGACGACGCCGCTTGGGCTCCACGATGACTCCTTCCAGCTGCTGGGGCTGGTCTTGGTCTTGTTGCACCGAAATGTATGCTTTTGCTTGATGCTCTCGCCGCTTGTTCCCTTTGCACCAAAGAGGAAAGGGAGGACGAGCTAGCGCTGGCTGGCGCCGCCGGGCGCTTGGTCGCGTCATTATGACTTGCGCCATGGGCACCTCACGAGGTACTCCTGCCTTGAACTCTCCGCCTCCTCATGAGCCAGCCTGACGAGGCGCGGGCTCCCGAGGAAGCTCCTTATCGCCCGGCCACGAGGCTTGGCCTCGCGAGGGTCTTGAGCTTGTGTTGATGAAGACGGGCCCCGGCTGGGCCTCCTTGAGCCACGCCGCAGCCGCAGTGCAAGTCCGGGGACCCCCGCTCCTGAACGCCGACAAGAGCTCCCGGCCCACGGCGCGCAATCAACTGGGCCGAGCAGAGGCGAAGCAAGCAGTGCAAGCGCCACGGGTTCTAACAGCCCGCGGGTTTGGGTGACGCGAGGCGGATTGATTGGACGCTGGCAAGACGGGTTCCCCACGATGCCTCGTAACCACCCGGATTCGATAAGTCCTCGCATGAATAATCGGTCATGATTACCGTGATCGTGGAGGCCGACTGCTGGCCTTCGCCGGTTATAAGTGTGGAACGGGCGCGCTCTCTTCCGCCTATCCTTCCGCTTCTCCTCCTCCTCATTTCGCTCCGCTGCTATGGTTCGATCCGCCGGTTCTCCACGGAAGAGAAGGGAAAGGCCTCAAGAGGATCCCGACCTGCCCCCCAAAGAAGCGGCTTGCTCTCTGTCGCGCGTCAGGAGCGCCACCAGAGGGCGCCCATGCCCCGGTGCCCGCGCCGCCACCAGGTTTTCTTCCTTGTACGCCGCGACGCTGGCGGCTCAAGGAGGCGACGCCGGGCACCACAGGCGTGCCGCCGACGACACCGGGCGGGTCACGAAGGTGTGCGCCTTCCCCGGAGTCCACGCCGAGGCTCCCCGCCGGAGTTCGCGCTCCGCCCGCCACGCCCTAAGTCTTGGATTCGCTTTTCCTACTTTCTTTGCCTCGTTGCCCGAGTGGGGAACCCCTGACTCGGCTGGCAGCACGCCGCTATGCACTCCGCGAATGGGCAGAGGTCACAGATGTTGCCCCGGGCGAGGTCTTCATGACTCGAGGCCGGGCGAGGTCGCCTGGGTCTGGCAGGACGAGGGGCGCCTCACGATCCACCTGGAGTAATGGCGGTGCTTCGGTGGTGTCCTTCTGTTCTGCCGCGGAGGGTCGCTTACTGGAGTGTCGCCGGGAGTGGTGGCCGGGGTCCCGTCAGTGAGACAGAGCCGACCGACCACCCCTTTGGCAGCCTCAAAGTGCACGGCGGCGCCAGAGGATCCAGCGACCTATTGAAGCTCCATGACGCCGAGACGAAGCGACGACAGCTACGAGCCCCGAGCTCGTGCGCCTCCCTGAGCAGGGCGGGCTCGCAGCCATCCGCCGCCTGATCCTGATCCGGTTGGCGCTGACCGGTGGCCCATCATGATGATGGTGTCTCGCCATGTGATCCCCGTGAGGTAGGAGTCCTTAGGATTCACGCCTTTGTTCCTCTCAAGAGAGCCAAGAATGTGTTCGCTGGGCTTGTAAGGTGCTTGTAGCTCAGCTTGTCAATATAACCCTTTTATGAGGCAAAGGCGAGATGCTCATTCCGCTTCTAGCTCAGTTTCTTCCTTTCTTCGACTGTGAGGGCTTGATGCTCAAGGCCGACTGTGTCCTGTACTCCCAAGGCGGGTTTCATCCGGCCGCCATGCTGTGTCGCGATGCCGTGGTCAAAGCTGGGGAGGTGAGCGCCCAAGGTCCGGTAAGAGCCTCTGAGTCGCGATGCTCGGGGGTCCCCCTGCGCCAAACAGCCATCATCCGTGAGAAAGGAGAGTGACGCTATAACACATGGGTTGCATTGGAGTGTGGGGATGGTAAGGCGATAACTAGTGTGTCCGGAGGGTGACTTATCTCGAGGGTCGACAATGCTTCCGGGTGCGGGCGCTAGGTCCGCGCTTCTAGGCCAAGCAGAGATTGCGTACAGGTCGCTTGCGTCCTTTGAGGGACCTGCGTGTTCACCACAAAAGGAACAAGAGCTCGCCGTGGGCGATCGCTTAGTTCCGCGCCATTAGTTGCTTAGGAGAGGCGCGAGAGGCCTCGGGTGGTGTGTAGGGGCACCCGTGAGCCAGCCGCTGGACTCCACGGGGCCCACTCAAGGCGGCGGCGCTTTGCTCTGGGCCTTATCTTCGAAAGTGTGTTCCTCGAATTTGGCCAGCATGCCGGTTTCACGCCTTGGTCCCGGCCTCCGGCTGGTCTCAACTGTCAGCTGGCAAGCCAGGTCGCGATGCCATGGACAAGACCGGAGGGTGAGGGCCGAGAGCCGGTAGGGAGCCCCTCGAGTCGCGATGCTCGTGCACCCCTTTAACGCTAAGTGCAAGCCGGGTCGACAGTAAATAAATCCCACGCCCTCGGTCCCGGCCTGGCTAGTCTTAGCTACGCTAGGCAAGCAGTGTCGTGATGCCATGGACAAGACCGAGGGTGAGGGTCGAGAGCTGTAGGGAGCCTCGAGTCGCGATGCTCGTGCACCCCTTTAACGCTAGCAAGCTGGGTCGATGCAAGAACTCTACGCCCTCGGGTTCCCGGGCTCTGCTGGTCGCAGCCTGTCACTGCAAGCAGTGTCGCGATGCCATGGACAAGACAGCAGGGTGAGGGCCGGAGCCGGTAGGAGCTGTGAGTCCATGCTCAGCACCCCCTTTAACGCTGAGCAGCTGGGTTAGATGATCAATCCCACGCCCTTCCCTGGTCCTCCGGCTCTCGGGCTGGTCTCGATTGCCGCCTGCAAGCCAAGTCACGATGCCATGGACAAGACCAGAGGTCGAGGGCCGGAGAGCCTATAGGAGCCCCGAAATCACGATGCTCGTGCACCCCCTTTAACGTGCAAGATTCCGGCCACCTCCAGAAAAGGCACCAAATAACAAGCATGGTGGAGCGAATAGCATAATCCTAAGGAAAAAGTAGGAAGGATACATGCCGGGCTGACCGGCCCGAGCGGCTTGGGGATGATGCAGCCCGAGGGCGCCTAACAGGATAGGCTAATGACATGAAATAAAAGGATACATGCCGAGGACGGACCCACGCAGCCTCGGGAATAATGCAGCCTCAAGGCGCCCCAACCGAAATAAACTTAAAGATGTCACCCAGTGATGTTGGGGACGCGTGGTGTTGGTGTAGCAGCATCGGGTTGGCTATGGAGCCGATCCTCACGAGCCCTCAGCCCGTGGGCCTCGAGCCTGAGGCGCCGGTGGTGGCTCGCGACCATATCCATCTCTCCGCCAGGCTGCAAGGCCTGGCCTCTTGAGCCTGTGATGGCCTCATGAGACGCTGGGCAGCTGCCGGCTGGCAGGCCATGAGGCATGCGACGAGTCAGGCGGGGCCTCGCAACGCCCCACTCACAGGGGCCGAGGCGCTTGAGACGCGCCCGGCTGAGCCCTGGTATGTCGATGAGACTGACAGCCCACCATCCTCGCCTGATGGGGCCACAAAGGGCGGCGGCTGCCCTCATGACCCTTGACTCCTCAGAGCCCCCGAATGGCCTTGGCCGATTTAACCTCGAGGGTTCAGCCTTCTTGTTGCTTCCCGCTTATGGAAACGTGCTCAAGCATGCTCCACGTGGTGCCGCCCCGAGGAGTCCTATTAGGGTGTCCGGATAGACGGACTACCACATCGCGACTATCATTTGCCGGACTATCATCATCGACCGACTCCAAGACTATTAAGATAGAATATTGAAGACTTCACCCCGGTCCCGGATGGGACTTTCCTTGGCGTGGAAGGCAAGCTTGGCGATACGGATATATAGATCTCCTACCATTGTAACCGACTCTATGTAACGCTAGCCCTCCGTGTCTATATAAACCGGATGGCTTTAGTCCGAGGGACAACAATCACAACAACCCTTCAATCATACCATAGGCTAGCTTCTAGGGTTTAGCCTCCTTGATCTCGTGGTAGATCCACTCTTGTAAACATCCACAATATCAATATCAATCAAGTAGGACGAGGGTTTTACCTCCATCAAGAGGGCCCAACTCCGGTAAACATCGTCCCTTGTCTCCTGTTACCATCCGCTTAGACGCACAGCTCGGGACCCCTACTCCGAGATCCGCCGTTTTGACACCCACATTGGTGCTTTCATTGAGAGTTCCTGCGTGCGCCACCCGATAGGGAAGGATGCTCCCTCCCGCCTTCAAGGACGGTATATTCGCCAAAGGAGCCTTGGCCGCCGCCAAACTATCCGGCTAGGTGGTTTTCTTATGACCGTCCGTCCGCCATCGCTCGACAACGCACTTCTCAAGTCGCCAAAAGCAACCACGTCACTTGAATTCGCCGAGCGGTTGATCCAATAGAGCTCTCGTCTCAGAACGAAGCTCTTGATCGATCACGCCGCCTGGAGTCGCCATAGACTCACGGCCGATTGGGCTTAAACCCGATCCGAGAGAAATTAACTCTCCACAGTCACCCACCACGCTGCGCGGGTAGAGGAACAATGCGGCGACGCTTTCTCCGTATTGAAAACTAGTCATAAACCGATCCCCAACCCCTCATGCCGGATTCCCACCGAGGGACGGGCTTCGATCAAACATCGAACTTAAAGTCGCATCGCACTCGCATCATGGACAACGCCCGTAAATCCAAGCTTCCAAAATTGGAAACTCTCGGCCTTCGAGCCTCGAGATGGGTAGGGTTCCGGACTTAGTTCCACCCACCCTTCCTGCATATGCGATCTAACTCTAATTCGCAAGAGCCCGCCAAGATAGTACATCACATCATCGGGCCAGATTCTCCGGTTATGGACAGGATAAAGGACCGCCGAGAGGAAAACGCAATCTCAGTCTTCGCAATAATTGCACGGACAAGGAATCCTAAACGCCATAAGTCGCCATGACATCACGCTTCGCTGACTTGGAGACCATCGCATAAAAGTATCGTATGTATGGAGAGCGCCTCGAAAACCGAAAGTAAATTTTGGGATAATCCGTCCCGAATACATCCCTAGTCCTAAACCAAAGGGTGCATCATTATCAAGCACCGGGCTGAATACCAAAAACCAAAACCCCCTAAAGGGCACGGAACCGCATCGAGGGCTGGCTAAACGGACCTCGCAAAATTCATAGCGCAGAGGGCGCCACTCCAACTCATAGCCTTCGAAAGCATGTTGATACTACGGCTGGTGGCCAAAGTGGCGAGGAGCTTTAGCCCCGCATCCCAGCCCAAGAACACCAAGACGGTGTTAATAGTTCGAGACTTTCGCATCCAATAACATGCGAAAACGATAACTCCGCAACCTTGCCGAAGTCTACCAAGTAGCAAATAATAAATCCGTGGAGCGACACGGCTATTACCTTCAATGCCAAGGATTTAACCTAAATTCGAATCGCCGGGCACCACCGCATTGGTCCTCATTTCAATAGTAGACGATTTTCGCTTTTACTTTAAGGTACTTATGGATGGCGGCAGCGACTAAACCTCATCTATGAGGAAACCCTCTGAAAATGGAAATAGATCTGAACCAAGATGAACGAAGCAAAGCACAACCTTTAGAGGAATAATCCCCACCGAAGCATGCCGCACAGAAAAATCACGCCGACTAGTGTTCGCTCGCCGGACAATTATAGGTCCGAGGAGGGTCACGCTTCAATTGGCCCCATTCAAAGCAGCGGATATCATGCTCTATTAGGACGAGAGGCATTCACAATTTTTCAAGCTATACCCCATTATGGGTACATGAAGCTTAAAATGCCTGGTCCCCAACGGAATAATCACTTCGCTAGTGTTCCTGACATAGCACTGCTACTTAAAAACAAGACAGCCGCACTAGCCCTCGAGGCACTATCCGGCCCTAGCGGTCAGGAAGAACATCATCATGACAAGCTTCCACGGTGAATGTGGACGATGTGATACTTGATAAAAGATCCAAGTCCACCCTTTTAAACCAGCGGATGAAATAGTCAAATTCTAGGTCCACCTAATGCATCCCCACGAAGACGGCCTCCATCGGGCACGCTTGAACCTCGATGTAGATCGCCGTGATCCGCGCCTTCGCGAAAATTGGGACATTTTTGCCTCGGCACCCATCGGATATGCCCGAATCCCACGCAGACAGCAGTAACACAACCTAAACATCCTAAAAGGATTCTGGCCACCAAACAGTTTTCGACATTTTTCCAACCCAAAAGATGTGCAATGGGAGAAGAGCTAGCCAAGCCATTGGAAGCCG
>JAHIAM010007371.1:0-37862 GCA_021605205.1 Aegilops longissima | reverse complement strand
TAGTCTTCCTGTCTCTCGAACAAGCACGCTTCCTCAAGTCGACTCCTCTCACGCTGCACACCTTCTCTTCCTCTCACGGCATTTTCTCTCACCCCATCAAGCAGGCCTCTCCACACATCACCTCTCTATGATGAAGCCATGCACACTTAAATTACATCCACATGAGGACCCCACACACACACACACGCACGCACACACACACACACACACACACACACACACGCCACACGCACGCACTCCCCACACACACCAAGACTCCATCTCTCTCTCTCTCACACACACACACACACGCACACCCCCCCCACACACACACTAAGACTCCATCTCTCTCTCTCACACACACACAAACTAAGACTCCATCTCTCTCTCTCTCTCACACACACACACAAACTAAGACCCAGACTCCAACTCTCTCTCTCTCTCTCTCTCACACACACACACACACACCCACACACACTAAGACTCCATCTCACACACACATGCTCTAAGCGGAGCATTTGTTCCTACCACCCTTCATCCAACCTTACCCGTATGATAAACAATCACCTTTATTTACTTGCATAACATGGACAAATTCCACTTTACTTTAGTAGTTAGCAAACTTATCATCTATGCCCTTATAAAAACGAGTTGGCGGTGATGGTGTGCTCACATCTTGTAATATAGACCATATGATCTATATCTGAGGATAGAAAGCAAACTATGATAATCTTACAAAAGATACCCACACCTCTCTCCACATCATTATCTCCCGCAACCTCATTGCTCAGAAATTAAAAAAGGAATAAGTCTCTGGAACAATCTAGCATGCATGGTGGCCGCTGCCGCCTGCCGGCGCCATCCATCCTGTCGGTGTACAAAAAGGGGGGTACACTTTTTGTACCCCTATAACTGTGCACGGGCAGTCTGAGCCACGGGCACCGCCACACCGAGCACGGCAAGGAGGTGAGCCAAGGTAAGGCCAAGCTCAAAGAAGGTATGACGCCAAGACCAAGACCACAAAGAGCAAAGGGGACGAAGCGACTCCCCAAAGAAGATCCTTGCTGGGGGCGGTTTTAGCAAACCCGCAAGACCCTTGCCGTGGCAGCTCATTACACCCACGGAGCGAGTCACCCTTGAGTCCACCGCCCCATGGGGCAAGGATACGGAGACATCCTGTGGTGGCATGCAGATCTTTGTGAAGACATTCAAGATCAGATAAGCACTTTAGAAGATGATGATCCTCGGGATCCCAGCCAAGGAGGACTGATAAGGCCCCTGCAAGAGCCTTGCCGGGATGACAGCAGCGCCACGGCAAGACCATTGTCGCCCCTGAAGGCCCTTGCCATGAACACCGTAGGGCCACCATCGTGCCCACGCCACCAGACCTCCACCGCCATTCGCATGCAGCTGCCGACCCAACCAGCGGGCAGGCACTGCGTGGCGGCGGCGGATCTTCATGGAGACCCACCATCGCGCCACCTAAGCTGCCTGCTCGCCACATGGCACTGCTGGCACCGCTGGCTGTGGCCTGCGGTCATTAAGAGGGAGCGGGCGACGGACGAGACAAGGCTCTCCCCGCCCCCAATAAAGCAAGTGATATCTAAGCAAGACGATTAAATGCGCTTTGTCATGTAATGCGAGGGATAACTCGCATCATCAGCATTCTTTCCACCTCCTCGGTGCCACTGTATGCACCCTTTCCCTATGAAAGGAGGCCCAATGCACCAGGAGGGGATTCGCTTTTGGAGCTCCTCACGCCCCATTGCTAGTTCAAGAACACAGATAAACAATCCACCAAAGCAGGAGTAGGGTTTTACGATCCTCGCCCTGAACCTCGATAAAGAAACAGTGGTGCTATCTGCTTGATCCGCTTTCTCACAACCCCGCTACTTCAAGAACCGTAGTAGGGATTTTGTGATCCCATAGGTGTCGCTCCCACCGACATCTTTGGCGCGCTGTAGGGGGCGAGCTGGCAGAATCAGCTCTAGTAGTTAGGTCGACGCTTTCATCGCCATGGCGCCAAGAAGAAAACGACGGTGGCGGTTGGCCCGCCGGAAGCTGGACATCCCGCCCCGACGCTGGCGCAGCAGCGGACCGTCGCAGAAAGGACCTGGGCGCCGTCACGAACACCAACACCGCCCCAAAGAGTCAAGTTTGGGAGGCGGCGATGTTCGCGGCGCTGGTAACGGGCCGCACGCCGCCAAATCCAAAGACGGAGCCAGGCCTCCGCTGGTGGCGCGGGGTTTCCAGATCGCTGCCACCCTCCCGAGGGCGACGCGAGGGCTTCAAGACTCGCGCGCCGTCCGGCGGGCGCTTCCTTCGCGGCGCGACGAGCGGCGAAACACGCAGAAGACCCCGGGCGCCGCCATGAAAGAGCCCCGAGCGCCACTCCCGGATGTAGAAGACCTGCCCGCCGCCGAGGCGCTGGTGAAGATGGCATGCGATCGCTGGTTCGCGGATAGAGCCCTTCTCGACATGGTCAAGTCGGCGCGCCGCGATCCGCGCAGGTTTCGCTGCCACCAACGCCAGCAGGCTCCGGCGCCAAGACGCAGCTTGTTCTCGATTTTCCTCCCACTACGGGAAACTCGACGAATGGAGAGCCACTATCCAAAGCATTGTTGCGTGGCCAACAAAGACAAACCGAGTCCGTGGAGCCCCGGTCGACGCCCGACGGAGTCCCACGCACTGCTGGCAGGAAAGCGGCGCGCCGCGACCACGGTGCACTCGCCCTCCTAGCCCGCATCATGGACGCCAGCCCGTCAGACAAAGCGATTTAAATTCCATAGCGCCATCCCACCAAGGACCCACTATGACCAGCGCCAAGTTCTTCGAACGAGAACATGAAGACGCCGAACCACTATCGAGCGCCGGCGCGAGCGCCGCCACCAATCGGATAGGCGAAGCAGGCCTGCTCAGAACCACCCGCACCGGAGAGTCTCGAGGCCTACCTACGAGGTAGGCTGTCCGGATTTACCCGTGAGCTGCGGCAGTTCCAAAGGGCCCACTCACCGCACCTTCAAACCTGACGCGGGCGAAAAGCACAGCGCAAGACCCACTCCGTCCGAAGTTCTCAAAGATCTACACCATCGCGATGCAAGCTGCCGGAGCCCGCGACGATAAGGTGCTTGCTAATTACTTTCCATTGGCTCTAAACCCAACGCCATGTCATGGTTGGTGCACTTGCCGGTAGACTCTATTTCCTCCTGGTCGGATTTGTGCCATGAGTTCCCGGGCGCCTTTTATCGAGGCCACCAAGCCCATGGCCGTGCAAGCGACCTGCACGCCATTCCCGTAAGGGAGGCGAGAGTCTCCGCAAGTATATACAGAGGTTCAGCCGATACAAGATAATATCCCTATGTTCACCCTGCCGCCATCATCATCGCTGCTCCATTAGAACGCAGCGAATCGCAAGATGCGCCAAGAGCCGCAATGAACAAGGTGAAAGCTGTAGCAGTAACCTATGTTCTTGCCGGCAGATGTGCCCGAGCTGAAGAGGGAAGGAAGTACTCGGACGAAGACGCCGCGGTGGAAACCGACTCGATGAGGATACCGCCGCCCGGCGAAGAAGGGTCGGCGCCGCAACAAGAAGCGAAGGTAAAGCCGCTTGCCGCCGAGGGATCTGGCGACATCGGCTCCACCAAGAAAACCAAGGCGTATGACCCCGCAAGGAAGTTGATTTAACGTGTCGTCGCCGGCCTTGGCGGGCCGAGAAGCCGTGAAACTCGATAAGCGATATACGCAAGATCCATCGCACTAAAGGCCATGCTTCCAAGATTGCCGACAGGTTGAGCTCCTCGCCGAGAAGCAGAGGGCTGAGTATGAGGCGGACAAGGAGAAGGGCCCGACGGTGCCGAGGGGTCCGCAAGAAGCGTGATGGCTGTGCGGCCGTCGCGCAAGGATAAACAACAGGAAAGGTTCGCCGGGCCGTGATGTAAAGCCGTAAGACGATTTATCACGAAGAGGACGGCGAATCCGCGCACCAAGACTTTCGTAAAGCTACGAGGCTATGTGCATCGACGGTGGCGCCGCAGATACTTTTCACCGCCAGCTTAAAACAAAGGCGCGAGATTGCAGCGGCAGAGCCGCTGCTTGACTAGGGAAAAGGCTACAGAAGGGCGGGTTTTAGACCCATCAAGAGCGCATGGTGGTGCGCCATCGATAAGGCGTATAGCTAACGATAGCAGTAGCGTTTCCACCCACGCCATCGCTAAATCGACTTAGTAGTAGCGAAGTTCCTGAGGAGCGCCGCCGTAATTAGTAGTAGCGCTTTCTCCGCTCGCTACCGCTACTATTATTTCAGATTTTATTTTTGTTTTATTTCATGTCGATTCGCACACCTTTACACAAGTTTTCATACTACAGGAATTTACAAATTGTTTTTACATCATAATGAGTTATTATATCACGGGTGAAGAATCATAGGATTAGTTTCAAGTGGACGGACATCCACTTGAAACTAATCCACGGTTCTTTCACCCAATGATATAATAAATATCATCATCATCATCATATCATTAACAACTTATCATCATCATCATCATATCATTGGTCACTAGTCGTAATCACAAGTACTACCTCACATCTTCAACTCTAACACATTGTATCACATAATAAACATATTGTACCTCATAGGACCTACTACATTCTCTTAGGACCTACTATATTCTCTAAGGTAAAATAGCAAAAACAAGATAGCCCCTGGCTCTCCATTATGGAGAATGCAGATTATCCTGCTCCAATTCTTGCCTTCCGCTTAATGTTGCTTCCAAGAACCTCCTTACGAATGTCCAAACATTTTTTCCACTTTTGATTAGCATGTGTTCACCGGTTTCAGAATTGACATGCACAGTGAGATCCGAGGATGACCTGGCTGTAGGTTCAGAACTTCAAGGCACTCATTGTAATACATCGATGAGGCACACACTCCATCGGGATTTTCTGTTGAAAACATAGTAATAACTTCGTAGTTAGCAATGATGTACTAGTTTTAGAAGTATGCAAAAGATGCATGGATGTCGAATAGTAAAATATCTTACCAGGTATCTCCATAGAAGTTATCGGTTCAACACGCACTAGTGGCACGATTCACCATAATTTGGAGGAGTTCGATAATAGGTATTGTAATTCTCAAAAAAGTACAATAAGCAATCGATGATTTTTCTCCTTATAAGTTAATTCGAGCCATCTGCTGTAGTGGGTTTTGTCTACCATCTTCTGCACACATTCTTGAAGATTCAAAATAAGTGTCAACGGAAATAAGCTGTCAACTATTTTGAAATAAACAATATAAATTAGTTAATAACTATGTTTGAGAAACTCACATTGCGCTTAGAATCGAAGCGTATCAACAAGGACCAAAATGTCCATATTGTCTTGCTCGATGTCGATCACCAAGATCCATGGTGACAATCATACCTCATAAAACCATACATTTTGGTAAAGTGCTTCCCAATTTTGGCAACCAAAATGGGTTACGCTTTTGAGAATTGTACATATTTAATTCAAAATCGATATCATGATGGGTCCTTAGGTGTATTTTCTTTGTTTGAAAATTTTCATGGTCTTCAAAACCCATCCTCTCCAAGACATAGCGTCTTGCATGGCATGGGATAAGCTAGTCGAATTGTAAAAGATGAAAATTAGACGTTGAAATAGTTGAAGTCGTGCTTAATTACGAAAAAAAACACTTATCATTGTTGTGTACCGTTTCAACATCGAAGGTCTCCTCGAGCTTAATGCTGAAGCGCCGATCTTCATCCAAATTGAACGAACCTGTCGAGCATACCTCGATCATCGTGGCACCAGCTGCACTCCTCGAGACCTGCTGTCAGTCCGAGTACTACATTTCCTACGCTCATAATTCAAAGATTAAACTTGTATATATTCTAGCACAAGTCATGCCAGAATTCACTGAAAATCCGCATGACCTTTGCTAAAGAAGGACATATCGAGCGCTTGAAATTTGCCGGAATGGAAGTTAATCAACACTGTGCAAAACTTAGCCAATCGGAGGTATAACCAAAACATGAAATAATTGCTTAAACTAAAAATAACACCAAATATGGCATGTTCAACTAGTTCTATTAATTAAACTAGTTCTATTAATTCAACTAGTTCTTACTAAATATAAACTTAGTATAAAAAGAAAAAACTAGTTCTTTCTAAAATGAAGTAGTTCAACTAGTTATTAATTTACTTACTATACTAGTTCAACTAAACTTAACTAGCTCAACTAAAACTAAACTAGTTCTATTAATTCAACTAGTTCTTACTAAATATAAACTTACTATAAATAGAAAGAAACTAGCACATCTACTACTACTAATTAACATCTAACTAGTACATCTACTACTAATTAACATGTACTATCGCTAATTATACAACTAGTTTACCATCACTACTGTAATTAATATCCACTACTTCTAAAAAATCATTACTATGAACCCTAAATTAACATCTACTACTACTAAAATCATCTACTAACTAAGCAAAGAGAGAGGGGTGGGGAGGGGTGGGGCTTACAGAGGAGAGACAAGGATGGGAGGTGCTCAAGCACGCAGGGTGGCGGGCTCTTGGCCGAGGGCGGCGGTCCCGGGCGGCGGGCTCGGGAGCGCGGGCGGCTCGGGAGGGCGGCGGTCCTGGGCGGCGGGCTCGGCCGAGGGCGGCGGGCGGTGAGGTCGAGGGCGGCGACAGGGTGGTCGAGAGCGGCGGCGTGAGGTTGAGGGCGGGCGGCGGCGGGCGGTGAGGGCAGGCGCGGCCTGGCTCGGGCAAGGCATGACAGGAGTAGGGGAACAGGCCGGGGGGGGGAAGGAGGACTTAGCTAAATTTTGATGCGGGGTGGTTAACTCTAACTAGCAAGACAAGATTGACGTAAAACGCGCTTATAGCTAACTTATCTACAGCTGCTTTAGGGAAAACCGCCATCGCTAATGGAAGCAGTTATTTCTTTTGTTTAGTAAAACGCTGTAATATACATTGGTCATCATTGATCTTTTGTGTATAATCTAAATAGTCAACATGAATCTCACCGCACTGTATAGGTACAAAGCAGGATTCATATTGTAACCACAAATCATACACATATAGTTCAATGAAGACCAAGTGCTCGAGATAGGTTGAGAAGCAACATATTTAAAGTGGTAAACACCTTGTTCGCTAGCAAAGATGGGACTAAACTTAATTAGTTGCGTCATATTTTAGCAAGAGCGTAGTTTTGAGCAAAACCGCCACCATTGTTTTTTAGCAGAGCGCATCCACGGAAGGGCGCCATTACTATATCTAGCCTAGAGGCAACACCATGGCATTATAGTAGTAGCGCCTTTTCACCTAGAGCGCCATCGCACTCACCATTAGCAAGTGCTTTTCTAAAGCTCGTTGTTAATTAGCAAGAGCTACTGTTTTTAGACCGCCTGCTGCTAAGATTCTGTATAAGGTTTTCCTAGTAGTGACACACCCCACACACACACTAAGACTCCATCTCACACACACATGGTCTAGGCGGAGCATTTGTTCCTACCACCCTTCATCCAACCTTACCCGTATGATAAACAATCACCTTTATTTACTTGCATAACATGGACAAATTCCACTTTACTTTAGTAGTCAGCAAACTTATCATCTGTACCCTTATAAAAAACGAGTTGCCAGTGATGGTGTGCCTACCATCTTGTAATACAGACCATATGATCTATATCTGAGGATAGAAAGCAAACTATGATAATTTTACAAAAGATACCCACACCTCTCTCCACATCATTATCTCCCGCAACCTCATTGCTCAGCAATTAAAAAAGGAATAAGTCTCTGGAACAATCTAGCATGCATGGTGGCCGCTGCCGCCTGCCGGCGCCATCCATCCTGTCGGTGTACAAAAAGGGGGGTACACTTTTTGTACCCCTATAACTGCAGCACGGCAGTCTGAGCCACGGCACCGCCACACCGAGCACGGCAAGGAGGTGAGCCAAGGTAAGGCCAAGCTCAAAAGAAGCAGTATGACGCCAAGACCAAGACCACAAAGAGCAAAGGGACGAAAGGACTCCCGCAAGATCCTTGCCGGGGAGGTTTTAGCAAACCCGCAAGACCCTTGCCGTGGCAGTCGCCCCACACCCACGAGCGAAGTCACCTTGAGTCCACCGCCCCATGGGGCAAGGATTCGAGACATCCCTGCAGGCATGCGATCTTGTGAAGACATTCAAGATCAGATACACACTTTAGAAGATGATGATCCTCGGCGTGATCCCAGCCAAGGAGGACTGATAAGGCCCCTGCAAGAGCCTTGCCGGGATGACAGAAGCGCCAGAAAGACCTTGTTTGGGCCCTGCAAGGCCCTTGCCATGAACACCAGAGGGCCACCATCGTGCCCACGCCAATCAGACCTCCACCGCTGCTCGCATGCAGCTGCCGACCCAACCAGCTGGGAAGGCACCTGGCGGCGTGGCGGATCTTCGTGGAGACCCACCATCGCGCCACCTCACCGCCTGCCTTTACATGGCACTGCTGGGACCGCTGGCTGTAGGCCGGTTTATTATTAAGAGGGAGCAGCGACGGACGAGACAGGGCTCTCCCCGCCCCGATAAAGCAAGGACTACTAAGCAAGACGATTAAATGCGCCATGTAATGCGAGGGACAACCTCGCATCACTGCACTTTACACTCTCTGTGCCACTGCATGGCTTTTACACTCTCGATAATTTTGCATCATCATCATTTCTGCATTTTTAATCATCAATCAAGTCTTTGTTCAACACCTCCAAATAGTCCAATAACCCATCTAAGTCACTTCCATGCTCTCCGCTGCTCGATCACTTAGATGGGTTATTGAATTATTTTGAGGGGTGTTGGGCTGCAACTTAAAAGAGGCCTTTGCGAGAGTGCGGTTAACTGCTGAGTACCAAACGAGCTCCAAATGACCCAACTTGACCGTGGTCTACCGTGGTATACCAAGGCCACTTGACAAACTCGGTCCATTCCGAGAAAGTTTTAGTACCCACTCTGAAAAATGTAAAAGGGGACGCTGGGAACATAGGAGTGCCGGATTGCAAAACGGACAACGGGAAAATGCTCGAATCATGAGATTAACACGATGCAAATGCGATGCACATGATGACATGATATGAAAAGCATGACATGGAAAAATGCAAAAGAAGAAAACCCAACCACGGAGGGAATATCATATCACAATGCCGAAAATGGCAAGAGTTGGAGTTACAAATATGGAAAGTTACATCCGGGTGTTATAACACTCCACCACTACAAGAGGATCTCGCCCCAGATCTAGGACTGAAAGAACTCCGGATATTCAGAATGGAGGTGATCCTCGCCCCTGTGTGGCTTTCGGTCGGAATGGTGTGACCACTTCACTTTCAGGAATTTGATTGACTTGTTGCAGTCTTGCGCCGCTTTCTTCAAGAATAGCAACGGGTGCTCATGATAAGAGAGATCTTCTTGAAGGTCAATTTCTTCGTTGATAGTGCGCCAGAGTCTTGAAGCACTTGTGAAGCTGTGACACATGGAACACATCATGCACATTCGCGGTTGGACGGAAGCTCGTTGATAGGCTAGATCGCTTCTTGCCAATTATCTTGAAAGGACCCACGATCTAGGGCAAGCTTCCTTGATACCGGGTTTAATGAAGTGCCTTTCATTGAGAGACGCTGGAGGTAGACATGGTCTCCGATTTCAAAAGCCACATCACGGTGCTTGTCATCATAATAGTTTTCCGCGCGATTATGCTGCTTTGAGATTCTCACGAATGACTTTGCACATTTCTTCGCTTCGTGATCAAGTCGCTGCAAGAAGTTGGCGCTCACCGTCCTCGACCAATTGAGAGGAGTACGCACTTTCTCGCCATAGAGAATTTCGAATGGGGCCTTGCCCAACTCGCTTGGAAGCTGTTGTTGTAGGAGAACTCGCATATGGAAGACAATCTTCCCATTTCATACCAAGGAAATGACACAAGCCCCGAGCATATCTTCAAGGATTTGATTCACTCGCCGACTTGGCCACTTGTTTGAGGATGGAAAGCTGTGTCAAACGAATGTTGGTGCCTATGGCCTTCGGAAAGAATCCCAAAACTTGGAGGTAAAGATGCTGCCACGGTCCAAGAGATCACTTGTGGAATGCCGCAAGGAGACAATCCTCGAGGTGTATAGCTCGCTAACCGAGCTGCTGTGATAGATTCTTTGATTGGAAGAAAATGAGCCACTTTAGTAAGCTTGTCAATGACAACGAAGATAGCATCATTTCCACGCTTGACTTAGGAAATCCAGTCACTAAGTCCATTTCGATATGATCAAACTTCCATTCTGGAATAGCAAGAGGTTGGAGGAGACCACTGGTCGTTGGTGTTCGCTTTCACTCTTCCGCAGACATCACACTCATTCACTAATTCGAGCAATTTCTCGCCTCATTCGAGTCCACCAATATGACTGCTTGAGGTCATGGTACATCTTCGCATTTCCGTGATGAATGGATAGAAGCGAATTGTGTGCCTCGCTCATAATGACTTTACGAGATCACCCTTAGGAACCACAATCCGTCCTCAAGAAAAGAGTATCTTTGTCATCAATGTGGAAGCACTTGTACTTGAATGCCCTTGTCGATACCACGCTTCACCTTTTTCACCATGGTATCCAGTGAGTTGAGCCTCACGAATCTGATCTTCCAAAGTAGGAGAGACCATGAGGTTGGCAAGAAAGCCTTGAGGAACAACTTGAAGATTCAGCTTATGGAAAGCTTCACAAAGATCCGTTGGAAGGGCTTGAGGATTAAACTGCTGCAAAGAAGCCTTTCTCGCTCAAAGCATCTGCAATCACATTGGCCTTGCTCGAGTGTATTCAATACTGGATTGTACTCTTGAATCATTTCACCCATCGAGTTTGCCTCGAGGTTGAGGTTGGGTTGAGGAAGATATACTTGAGGCTCTTGTGATCGGTGAATATGTCCACTTTCCTTCCCAACAAGAGATGTCTCCATGTTATCAATGCATGGACAACTGCCACCAACTCAAGATCGTGGAGTGGGGTAGTTCTTTCATTGGGCTTCACCGACGAGAGGTATAGGCCACAACTCTTCTCTTGCATTAACACAAAGACCGAGTACTTGAAGAGAAGCATCACGTAAAACTTCGAATGGCTTGGATTCATCAAGAGGAGTTAAGACAGAGCTGTGACGAAGTTTCTTTGAGAGTATTGAAAGCAACGCCACACTCAGAGACCGTATATACTTCACATGCTTCGAGGAGGATGGAAAGAGGCTTTGCAATCTTAGAGAAGTTCTCAACGAATCTTCCAAAGAATGCAAAGGTCAAGCATAATCCCAACCATGCCAAGGTGAACATGATGAATGCAGCTCAAGCGAGGAATCTACCGATGTGATAATGGGTAATCTCTCGCCAATGATATTCCTGCAAAAGTCTTATTTGATACCGGTGCATCGTGATTCTTTCATCTCAAGACCTTTTGTGGCTATGCATGATTTGGTTACTCAAGTATTGCCGAGACCTTTGTCTATTGTTTCTCCGCTAAGGAGATGACTTCTAGTTTTGGTTCAATATCGTATCAAGATGGGTGATTATAGATTTGCCAAACCAATTGTCCTTGGTGACTCAGATATTGATCTTATTCTCGGATGGATCGCTTTCTCAGCACAAAGCTCACTTTGATTGTGCTGCCGTGAAATTCAATTGACTCACTCTTCTAATGATGTGATCATCTATGCCGCCGTGATGAAACCATTCGGTTGTTTTCTCTCAATGAGAAGGGCGAATTGATGCTATCTCTCGATTCCAACAAGCTTGTGAGTACCAAGATGTCTTTCCGTAAGAGCTTCCAGAATGTCTCCTCACGCCGCTTGAGTTCAAGCATCGATCTTGAGCCCGCATCAACTCCGCTTGCAAGCGCCCATACAAGCTTGGACCTAATGAGCTGAAGGAATTGAAGAAACAGCTCGATGAACAAGAGCGTCTGGGTTTGATCAGACCGAAGTTCATCTCCTTGGGGTTGTGGTGTTCTTTTGTCCGAAGAAGGATGGCACGGACCGACTGTAAGGCCGACATCAGCCCATTGAATAAAAAGACGATCAAGAACAAGAGCGGTACTAAAACTTTCTCGAATGGACCGAGGTTTGTCAAGTGGCCTTGGTATACCACCGTAGACCACCGTCAAGTTTCGGTCATTTGAGCTGCTTGGTACTCCAACGGTTAACCGTGACTCTCGCAAAGGCCTCTTTAAGTTGCAGCCCAACACCCTCAAAAATAGTCCAATAACCCATCTAAGTCACTTCCATGCTCTCCGTCTGCTCGATCACGATCGTGGGGCGAAAACTGCACCTCATTTGGAGCTTCCTAGCTCCTTCTACCTATAAATATGCATCTCCCTCCAAATCCCGGATCAATTCCACCCTAACCCTAGCTCCCCGCCTCCTTCCTCCCTCGGACACGTCCGGACGGCGCGGACGCTGGCCACCGCCACCAAGAGCCTACCAGGGCTGCCACGTGGGCCTCGTCCCCAGCTCACGATCAGGCCAGTCTGGCCGGGGCCCAAAGGGGCCCTCCTGCCCGAGCCAAGGCTACCAGAGCTTCTGCTGGGCCATCCACTCATCGACCGCCACCTGGGCTGTCGCTGGCTGCCACCACTGGTTGCTGCTGGCCGCGCCTGCCACGCCTGCCTGCCATACTGCCGCTGTCAGCTTCCTCCTCCGCCGCCCTGCCTCTCTCCTCCTGCCCGAGTTCCATGGAGCCATCTCCGCGACCTCGACCTCCGCCAGATCGGATCTAGATCAGGGTTGACTTTCTCCTTCCCCAATTCATCTAAGTCTTTAATTTCGTGATAATTTGTTGCATTTTCATCGTACATAACTTTGCACCTGTGACTCCTTCGTGCGCGTGTAATATGTCAAAATGTTCGCCTCAAGAGTAGATCATTTCATTTCATTGCATAATTTTCATTTGAGCTCATCTTGATGCCTGAAATGCTGTTAGAAGAGAGCTATGTGACGTTAGTTTCTGTTTCTTAACAGAACATGCACTTTTGTCATTTTTTCCATGATTGATGTGTGCACCCTATGAACTTGAGTCCTACATGTGTTTTGTAATATGCTATGCCATCTTTCCAGAGGTGTATGCCATGTATTTTTGTGATCTATGTGGTGACTAGCACAAGCATGCAAACTAGGCTTCTTGATGTTGCTGATTTCAGCCCCTGTTTTGCTGATATTTTCATGCCATGTTAACTTGATGCTACCGAGAGATCCATGCATATTTTGAGATACATCAGTAAGGATGTTTTGAACATATGGTTATGCGCTATCCATCCATGTCTTTGTTTGCAATTATGGAGTGTCATAGCTTGAGTCAATCGAGCTCTACTTTTGCTATAAAAGGTTTCCTGGCAGATTGTTTACATGTTATTCAATTTTGCCAAGGGTGTTCTAGTTGATCCGTGTATGCTATGATGTTGTTATTGCCATGTATGTCTTCTATGCCATGTCTTCTTAATGTATGTATGCTTAGTTTATCATGTAATGCTCTGTAGTGAGTGCATCGAGCTATTAAACATGCCTACTTGTTATCTATTTTTGCCATGCCCTGTTGCTGAATCTGTTAACGAAACTTGCTATATTGACATGGGTGCTATTGTATTTTCTGATCCTTTTTGGCTTATGGTCAGTAAGGGACTTTTGTTCTATGCTTTGAGTAGATTCTGCTCCATGCCTTGTTTTGCTATTATAAGTTCCTGTAGAATGTTGTTTCCTTGCTCAACATTGCTTCCTCGATGCTGATTTTGCCATGTTCAGAATTTCACCAAGTCTGTGAAGTGATATATTTTGCTCTTTTGCCATGCTTGTTTGGACCTGTTATGATGTGATTTAGCCGTAGCTCGTTGTTCATCTTTTGTCAAGCATCTTGAGTAGATCACTGCCATGTGCTTTGTTGGTACGCTTTGGGTGCAGTAGCTTAATTTCCCATTGCTTGCTATATGGCATCATGTCATAATGGCGCTTTGTGCCATTCTTGTTTTGCTTGTCATTTGCAAACCGTGCATCCGATTCCGTGATCTTTATATCGATTTCAACCAAATCATCTCATTCTTTCCAGCGCATACTTGGTTTGCCAAGTTGATGCCTGGTTCATCATTTTCCTTCCGAGCGCGCAGATACGCATTGCATATCACATCTCGCATATCATGTCATGTTTTGCATCATGTTGCTTGTGCATTGCACCGTGATTTATTGTGGTTCCTTTGTTTGTGTTCTTGCTTTGGGTAGAGCCGAGATGAGTACGTGAACGAGGAACCTGTTGAGAACGCTTACGAGGATCAAGCTTTCGACAACTCGAGAACCTTGCGTGCAAGATGACCATACCTCAAATCACTTCTATCTTTGCTATGCTAGATGCTCGCTTCTTTGCTATGCCTATGCTACGATGCCTACCACTTGCTATATCATGCCACCCATATTGCCATGTCAGCCCTTAACCATCCTTTCCTAGCAAACCGCTGATTGGCTATGTTACCGCTTGCTCAGCTCCTCTTATAGCGCTAGTTGTGTGAAGATAAAGTTTGTTCCTTGTTGAACATGGAGATGTTGTTCCTTGTTGGAACATGTTTACTTGTTGGGGATATCACAATATATCTTCTATAATTAATGCATCTATATACTTGGTAAAGGGTGGAAGGCTCGCCTTATGCCCGGTGTTTTGTTCCACTCTTGCCACCCTAGTTTCCGCCATACCGTGTTATGTTCCTTGATTTCGCTCCTTACACGGTTGGGTAATTTATGGACACCCTTGACAGTTCGCTTGAATAAGACTCTCCAAAGAAGGCCCAACATTGGTTTTACCATTTGCCACCTAAGCCTTTTTCCCCGGTTTTCGCGAGCCCGAGGGTCATCTTTATTTAACCCCCGCCGGTTCTTCGAGTGTTGGTCCAAACTAGAGCACCGTAAGGGACCATTCCTTGGCAACTTGATTACGTTATACCAGACGCTTCGCTTATCCGTGTGCCTCGAGAATGAGATATGTGCAGCTCCTATCGGGATTTGTCGGCACATTCGGGCGGCTTTGCTGGTCTTGTTTTATTGCTGTCGAAATGTCTTGTAGTCCGGGATTCCGAGATTGATCGGTCTTCCCGTAGAAGGAATATCCTTCGCTGACCGTGAGAGCTTATAATGGGCTGTTGGGACACCCCGCAGGTATTATCTTTCAAAGTCGTGCCCGCTGTTATGAGCCGATGGGAATTTGTTAATGTCCGCTAGAAAACCCGGTTGACCTTATAAAATACACATCAATCAAGGTGTAACTGATGGTCTCTTCTCGCGGAGTCCGGGAAGTGAACACGTGTTGGAGTTATGTTTGACGAAGTAGTTCAGATCACTTCTTGATCGCTACTAGCTTCACGATCGCGTTTTGCTTCTCTTCTCGCCTCTTGTGCGTAATGTAGCCACCATATATGCTAGTCGCTGTCGCAGCTCCACCTCACAACTCTGTCCTTCCTATAAGCTTAAATAGTCTTGATCTCGCTGGTGTGAGATTGCTGAGTCCCCGTGACTCACAGATTCTACCAAAACAGTTGCAGGTGCCGACGATGCCAAGGGTGACGAACCTAGCTCAAGTGGGAGTTCGACGAGGAACGTGGTCGCATTATGTGTCTTTTCCTCGATGATCAGTAGTGGAGCTCAGCTTGGGACGATCGGGATCTGTAGCATTTGGGGTATCTTCTTTATTTTGGTTCCGTAGTCGACCTTGAGTGTAATCTGGATGATGGATGTTTATTTATGTATTGTGTGAAGTGGCGATCGAAGCCAACTATGTATCTCTTTCCTTATGTATTACATGGGTTGTGTGAAGATTACCTCACTATGCGACATTGCTTTCAATGCGTTATGCTCTAAGTCGTGCTTCACACGTGGGAGATATAGCCGCATCGAGGGCGCTACACCCTTTCCCTATAAAAGGAGGCCCAAGGCGACTAGGAGGGGATTTGGCTTTTTGGAGCTCCTCACGCCCCATTGCTAGTTCAAGAACACGATAAACAATCCACCAAAGCAGAGTAGGGTTTTACGATCCTCGCGCCCAAACCTCGGATAAAGAAATCGTGCTATCTGCTTGATCCGCTTCTCACAACCCCGCTACGCAACAACAGTAGTAGGGATTCTTGTGATCCCATAGGTGTCGCTCCCACCGACATCTTTGGCGCGCTGTAGGGGCGCAGCCATAGAATCGGTTTAGCAGTTAGTTCGACGCTTTTCATCGCCATGGCGCCAAGAAGAAGACGACGGTGGCGGTCTGGCCTGGAAGCCGGACATCCCATCTCGACGCGGGCGAAGCAGCGGACCTGTCGCAGAAGGACCCGGGCGCCGTCATGAACACCAACACCGCCCCAAAGAGCCGGAGTTTGGGAGGCGCGGCGTTTGTGCGCCGGTAACGGGCCGCACGCCGCCAAATCTAAAGACGGAGCTGTGCCCTCCGCTGGTGGCGGGGCCTTCCAGATTGCTGCCACCTCGCCCGAAAAGCGACGCGAGGGCTTCAAGACTCCCACCGGCGCCGACGGGCGCGCCTCTCAAGCCGGGCGCGCGACAAGCCGCGAATCACGCCAAGACCCCGGCGCCGCCATGAAAGAGCCGCAAGCGCCACTCCCGGATGTAGAAGACCTGCCCGCCGCCGAGGCGCTGGTGAAGATGGCATGCGCACCGCTGGGTCGTGATAGAGCTCCTTCCGACATGGTCAAGTCGGCGTGTCGCGATCCGCAGGTTTCGCTGCCACCAACGCCAGCAGAAGCTCGGGCGCTGCAAGCAGCTGCTCTCGATTTTCCTCCCACTACGGGAAACTCGACGAATGGAGAGCCACTATCCGGCCTTGTTGCGTGGCCAACAAAGACAAACCGAAGTCCGTGGAGCCTCGGTCGACGCCCAACGGAGTCCCATGCACCGGCAGGTAAGCCGGGCGGCGCCGCGACCATGGTGCACTCGCCCCTCCTAGCCCGGCATCACAGACGCCAGCCCGCCACGACGTTATAGCGCATTTAAATCTCCATAGCGCCGTCTCGACCATGGGACCCATCAGGACCAGCGCCAAGTTCTTCGAGAACGAGAACATGAAGACGCTCGAACCACTATCGAGCGCCGGCGCGGAGCGCGCCCCCAATCGGATAGGCGAGCAGGGCCTGCTGTGAACCACCCGACACCGGAGAGCCCTTGAGGCCTATCTTAAGAGGTAGGTTGTCCGGCTTTTACCCGTGAGCTGCGGCAGTTCCAGTGGCCCACTCACCGCACCTTCAAACCTGACGTGGGAGAAAAGTACAGCGGCAAGACCCACCCGTCCAAGTTCCTCAGTATCTACACCATCGCGATGCAAGCTGCCGGAGCCCGCGACGATAAGGTGCTTATGACTACTTTCCGCTGGCTCTAAACCCAACGCCATGTCATGGTTGATGCACTTGCCGGTAGACTCTATTTCCTCCCGGTCGGATTTGTGCCTTGAGTTCATGGGCGCTTTTATCGAGGCTACCAAGCCCATGGCCGTGCAAGCGACTTTACCTGCACGCCATTCCCCGTAAGGGAGGCGAGAGTCTCCGCAAGTATATACAGGTTCAGCCCGACACAAGATAATATCCCTGATGTTCACCCCGCCGCCATCATCGCTGCTCCATCGAACGCGCGAATCGCAAGATGCGCGAAGAGCTGGCAATGAACAAGGTGAAAGATGTAGCAGAACTCTATGTTCTTGCTGACAGATGTGCCCGAGCTGAAGAGGGAAGGAAGTACCCCGACGAAGATGCCGCGTGGAAACCGACTCCTCAGATGAGGATACCGCCCCCGGGCGAAGAAGGGCCGCGCCGCAACAGAAGCGCAGGTAAAGCCGCGTTTGTCGCCGAGGGATCTGGCGACACCGGCTCCACCAAGAAAACCAAGGCAGATGACCCGCAAGGAAGTAGCCGATGTCGCTTACCGGCCTTTGGCGGCTGCCAAGAAGCCAGGAAACTCCGGCAAGCGACATCGCAAGTTCCATCGCACTAAAGGCCATGCTCTCCAAGATCGCCGACAGTTGAGCTCTCGCCGAGAAGCAGAGGGCTGAGTATGAGAGGCGGACAAGGAGAAGGGCCTAGACGGTGGTGAGGGTCCGCAAGAAGCGTGATTTGCCAGGGGCTGTCGCGCAAGGATAAACAACAGATAGGGCTCGCCGGGGCGTGATGTAAAGCCGTAAGACGAAGATCACGAAGAGGACGACTAATCCGCGACCAAGAGTTTCGTAAAGCTACAGAGGCTATGTAAGGCCGATGGCGGCGCCGCTGCATACTTCTCACCGCTTAAACAAAGGCACGAGATTGCAGCGGCAGAGCCGCTGTTTGATGCCCAAAGGCCGCTGAAGTGGTCCAAAGACACCTATCATTTTTGACACCAAGGATCGCCCTGATCGCACTACTGTGGTCGGGTGCTTGCCATTGTTGGTTTCACCAACAATACGCAACCTCAAGGTGACGAAGATGCTAGTCGATGGCGGGCCGGTCTGAACTTGATCTCGCCGCCGTGATCGAGAAACCGCAGATTCCCGATGGAGACCTCAAGAGACGGGCACGCTTTCAAGGGTCAACCCGGAAGAAGCTAACCCAAGGGAAAGGTCACGCTGCCCGTGACTTTTGGAAGCGACTGAACTACAGACGTAGAGGATCGTGGTTTGATGTTGCCAAGATCCCCTGCCCTACAACGGATCCTTGGTCGCCAAATACCTGGCTGTTCATGGCGGCGCCACACTACGCCTATAACACCTCAAGATGCCAGACCTGTATGCATCATCACCATCCTCCGATAAGAAAGATGCGCTGATTTGCGCCGACCAACTATACCAGAAGCAGTTGCAGCAGCTGCCGCCACTAGGGCACTAGCTCCCGCCGCTGGGATCCCGGAGGGAAGAAGAAGAAGAAGACCGGTGAGACTCGACACCCACTCCGCAAGCGCACTCTTCGGAGTGTAGCGCTGCCGCCGAGGACGCGCCTGAGAGCTCCACCGCGAAACAAGAAGCCCTGGCCATACCGCCGGGAACCAAGAAGGTTTCGCAATGAGGATTTGCACGGAGGAGCTTTCACCATAAGCTCCACCTTGACGACAATAGGAAGACGCGCCGGTCACCTTCCCGCGGCGAATCGTCGATGTGTTTGCATGGCAAGCTCCGACATCCCCGCGCTCCTGTGGAGGTGATTGAGAACCACCTTGCTGTCTGTCCTCATGCGCGCCCGCAAGCTGAAGGTCGAAGCAAGCTTTGGAACGAAAAGAGTTCATCATGTAAGAGATCCGAAACCGGAAGCAACGGGCTTTGTAAGAGGAGTGCTCCATCCAACGGGTTGGCTAATCCGTCAGAAAGCGCAAGGCAAATGGGAAGTGGAGGTTGTGTATTGATTACACAGATATCAATAAGGCTTGTCCTAAGGACCCCTTCCTGTTGCCACGCATCGACCAGATTGTTGACTCCACAGCTGGGTGTGATATGTTGTCATTCCTCGATGCCTACTCCGGCTACCACCAGATCTTCATGACAAGAGAAGACGAAGAGAAAACAGCATTCATCACCCCATGTGGTATGTATTGTTTCATGTGGATGCCTTCGGGTTGAAGAGTGTTGGTCTGACGCTTGTAAGGGCGTGTCTAGATTGGTTTTGAACCCCAGCTCCATAGAAATATGGAAGCTTATATGGATGACATAGTGGTCAAAACCAAGGACAGGGCAACCTCATACCAGATCTGCAAGAAACATTTGCAAACCTCGCGCAAGATCAATCTCAAGCTGAACCCTCGAGAAGTGCGCCTTTACGCCCCGTCTGCAAGCTTCTTGGGTTCTTGTGTCACAACATGGGATAGAGGCCAATCCGACAAGATCAAAGCTATAGAGCAGATTGAAGCACCCAAGAATATCAAGGATGTGCGCCGACTTGCTGGTTGCCTCGCCGCCATGGGTAGGTTCATTTCCGTTCGCTGAAGGCCTTCCCTTTTTCAAGATCCCGAAAAAGGGGGCGCGATGGAGTGGACGCCAAGTCAAGCAGCATTGCAAGATTTGAAGAAGTACTTCCTCCGCGCCAATACTAGTTGGCGCTTAGGCCACAAGAGCCGTTGTTGCTATACCGGGCGGCAACGAATCAGGTGGTCAGCCACCGCACTAGTGGCGCAGAGAGAGGTTGACGACGAGGTAATGGCAGCGACAGAGCCCGACACCACCAACGCAAAGACAACACAGCCAGTTGAAGTGCCGCCGGAGAAGAAAATGATGCAGCACCCGGTCTACTTTGTTAGTTCCCTCCTGCAAGGGGCTAGATCAAGGTACTCCGCGCAGTAAACCGCTCTTCGCCTTCTTAT
Organism: Aegilops longissima; assembly: GCA_021605205.1. Lineage (NCBI taxonomy): Eukaryota > Viridiplantae > Streptophyta > Magnoliopsida > Poales > Poaceae > Aegilops > Aegilops longissima. The sequence continues at coordinate 17,541 of JAHIAM010007371.1, read as the reverse complement.
GGCCTCGAGGAAGCTGCGCCACTACTTCCGTGCACACGAGATCACTGTCGTTAATCGCCTCCCTCTCAAGAACGGATATTGCACAATCCAGATGCAACGGAAGAATTGTGGAATGGGCACCGAGCTATCCAGCTTTGGCCTCAAGTTTGAAAGTACTTCGACGATTCAGAGCCGAGTCCCGCGGAGTTCATTGCAGAATGGACCGCAACACCGATGACGAAGCTTCAAGAGACTGCTCTCCCCGCAAGGAGGCAAGTTGTGATTGATCATGTACTTTGATGGAGCTTTCTCTCACAAGGCGCCGGGCTGGCGATCGCTTGTCGCTACCAACCGAGAGCACCTCAAGCACGTGATCCGTATGCACTTCCCTGTGGAGGTGTCAACAAACAATACGGAGAGTACGAAGGGCTGCTTGCCGTCTTAGGATCGCAAGGACCTCGGAATCAAGAAACTCATCGCCGGGTGACTCGCAGCTTGTCGCAAGCAAGTCAACAAGGATTACCAGAGCCTGCTGATGAAGGCCTACGCCGATGAAGTGAGAAAGTCGGAAGAGCGCTTTCGACAAGATACAGTCGAACACGCTCCTGCGGAGAACGACATCGCCGATTCCCTTTTCAAACGCTGCCGCCTCAAGCTACCTGTGGGAACTGTGTACCTTTGTGCTTCAGCTAACTCAGCCATCCGCTGATACATCAACAGAAAGGTAACAAGAGGAGGAAATCAGGGTTCGGCAAGTACCTTCCCGCCGAAGCCTTTGAGCCGCCGCAAGGATGTTGCCGGGACACCGAGACCGCCACGGAAGGCTAGATCTCGCGGAGCGCTGCTCTTGCCGCCGAGACAGCCGCCCCTATGGCGGAGGAAATGCCTTTAGTCTCGCCGCCGAGCCCTGTGCTCCAGCAGGCACAAAGATACCGCTCGATTCCTCCAACAGGGAACTTCCCGAGGAGCAGGAAGAAGCAGAATCCATGTACCAGCCTGCCACGATGACGCCCCGTACAGTAAAGAGGCCGAACGGTGTGAATTTGAAGTGTATCCTCGAGAGGAAGGACTCGAGCTGTTGGCGGAGATACACGGAGGCATATGTGGATCCCACATCGGGTCAAGGGCCCTTGCCGCAAGGCTTTTCAGCAAGGCTTCTTCCGCCCACCACCCTCCGTGATGTGACAACACTAGTCACCGTGTGTGAAGCGTGGCAATTCCATTCAAAGAAGCTTCATCACCAGCCAAGCCCTTCAAACCATTCCTCTCCTGGCCCTTCTCGGTCTAGGGGCTCGACATATCGGGCCCTTTCCCCTCGCTGTCGGGCTTTGAGTACTTGTATGCTGTAATCCATAAGTTCACAAAGTGGCCGGAGGTGGAGGCAAGGAGGAAGGTCACAGTCACCAGCCGTCAAGTTCTTCAGGACTAGTGTGCCGCTTTGGCGCATCCAACAGGTCATCACCAACAACGGCACACAGTTCACAAGCCGCACCTTCATGCAATATACCCAAGACCTCGGCAACAAAGTTTATTTCGCTTCCGTTGCTCATCCACGGAGCAATGGTCAAGCTGAGAGGGCAAATGCTGAAGTGTTGCGGGGCTTAAGGACAAAGACATTTGACAGGCTGCACCAGAGTGGAAGGCGTTGGATTGATGAGTTGCCGACGGTTCTTTGGTCGATCAGGACGACACCAAATCGAGCCACCGCCGCATAATCTTTGCTCCTAGTATACGGGCGAAGCAGTTCTCCCCATCGAACTCATATACGGGTCACCTCGAGTGCTCGCTATGATGAGCTTGAGCAAGAGCAATCATGCAAGATGACGCAATGCTCCTTGAGGAAGATCGCCTTCGGGCGGTGAGAGCAGCATGCTACCAGCAAGCCTTGCGCCGCTACCATAGCCGCAAGGTTCATGCCCGGCCTTGAGGAAGGCGACTTGTCCTTCGCCGCTCAATCGCCAAGAATTCCAACAAGTTGACGCCAAAGTGGGAAGGCCCTTATCGAGTAATACGATTCACCAGGCCCGTGCAGTCCGCTCGAGATCAAGATGTCGCTCCGTGAGTAACTCCCGAACATTGAGCATCTTCGCAAGTTTTACCCGTGAGGCGCGGGCTTGTCGGGCCCCCGCAAGCCACCTTTTGTACAAGCATTGCCGATGATGCATGTAACCTTTGTACAAATCCAGCGCGACTCGAGCATAAATAAATGAAGGCCATGCCCTAAGTTAGAGCATGCATGCTAGGTCGAGTCTCGCCCTGGTTAGGTTGATAGTGCTTAGCGGCGACTAACCCTAGCTTAGAGGTCGAAAAGGCCTCTTTGTCGCTTTTTGTCTTCTTTGGTTCTGCATGACTCATGTGATAGCCTTGTCGGATCACTTGAGGACTAAAAAGAAGAGGGACAGACTAGCATCTAGACCCCGCAAGCCAAGATTGCCGGGGCTGCAAGCAAAGATTCACCCACGGCAAACCAGAGTTGCCGGGGGCTACAGCTTCAGATAAGTTCTTCATCCCTTATCATGCATTCCCTTATGGAGTGAGGTATGTGAAACCTCGTTCCTTCCTAAAGCTACCGTGCTCCCCTAAACTCTAGGCCCTAGGGCTCGTTCCTGGGGCCAGGTTTGGTCGTAGTCGTGGCAGCGAAAGGATGAAACAAGGAGTCCGAACCCACCTCATCCCTGCCTCCGCCAAAAGCGTGAGAAAGGTCGAGCGACGTGGGAAGACGGCAAGGCCTGCTGCCGGGCAAGGAAATGTTTATCTTAGAGATATCAAGGATTTACTCCTTGACGTGGGTTCTACCCGCAAACAAATGACCCGGCAAGCATCCCTTTTTCATTAAAAACATTCCACTCAGGTACAGTCCATAGGGAATGAAAAACATGAATGATGGGATTACAAGTTTTAAATTCAGCCAAGGCCCGAAGGCTTACAAACTAAAAGAGATAAGGTGCTCAGAATCCCTTTATCGCCCCTTCCTCGGGAGGCAGGTCAAGGAGGCGGTAAAAGGGCAAAAGGGGCGCTTAGGCGAAGCACGGGTGGCAGAAGACACCAAGAGAACATCTCGGTGGCCGCCCAAAGGCTGGATGGTGATGGCGGCGCTGAAGCAGAGCTCAAGACGAGGCGGCAGGACGCCAAGACGCTGCCAAGGCGCCGGGTGCTCACAGATTTGATTTGACGGCCTTGCCGCCCGCCTCTTCCTTCCGCAGCCTCCCAACGCCACCGCCAAGGAGACGCACTCGAGAAGTTCAGGAGCCGCAACACGGATGATGGGGTCGCCGTGTCAAGATGGAGCGGGCGCCTGACTCCTAGTCGGACCTGGCCATCCCACCGCCTCCCTCGCTGCCGCTGCCGCTGTCCTCCTCGCCACTCCCGCCCGAGGAGGAGTCTCGCCATCGTAAGAGCTTCCACGCAGCACCTTGCACGGGTCCCGAAGAGCCCAAGACCTTGACGGAGAGGAGGCCGCCCATCAGCTTGAAATGGAGAGTGAGCCCTCCGCCGAGCGGTGGATATGAGCTAACGCCTTCCATCCCCGACGAAGATACATCACGGAGGGGCTGGAAGTCGACGCGAACTCCGCGGCCTCGATCCCACGGCCCTCATGCAGCCGCATGACTCGGCGGATCCAGCTCCATCTCCCGCGAATGGAGTCGGGAGACGGCGACGGCGAGGCGGCCGGCGCAGCCTGACGAAGAACTCGCAAGGGTCATCCCCAACGTGGCCCTCCATGGGGAGAGGAACTGCTGGCGGAAGCGAGGCCGGCGCGCCGCCCCGATCCTCCTCTTCCCCGAAAGTGCCTCGCCTCGCCCACGGCTCGCCTCCCCCTTCCTCAAGGGTTAGCTCTGACACCGCAGTGCAGGAGAAGGAGGGACACGTTGTCGAGCGGCGCACCGCCGCCACCGCTGAAGGACCAGGATTCTCTCTCCATGGCGGATGGAAGGGGGAGCAGGTGAAGGAAGGAGGAGATGAAGAATGCGGACGCCATCCCCTCTCCCGCCTTTTATAAAGGAACGGGTGGGGCTCGGCCGCCTGGCCAGCCAATCAAGACGCGAAGGCGCAGGGAACTCGGACCACCCGCTGCCCCAGCCCGCGGCGGCCCGGCTTCCCGCCCACCGCTCACACCCCAAGGCATGAGAGCCACGCGGCAGGCGGCAGGACCGAGGTGACGGGTGAGGCGACCTCCCCACCCCGTGATCGTGGGGAGTGCACGCTTGAAGACCATGCTCGCCCCTGCTCAAGAATGGGCCGCACTTCCACGCCCCCGCTTATGGGGAAGGGGCGAACCGCCTTTTACTCCGGGACGTGACGCATGCGCAGCTCAGCCCCACGCATGCCGCCCACGCCACACACGCCCCCACGCCACCACGCCAGAAGAAGCGCAGCGCGGCGGCGAACTTACCGCGTAAAACCGCCCGCCGCTCACAAGATTGCTTTTGGGCCTAGCCTAACAACGCTGCTGCGCTTATGTGTGGCCCAGGCCCGGGCCTCCTGTCGGTGTAGACAAAAGGGGGGTACACTTTTGTACCCCTATAATCAGGCACGGCAGTTCGAGCCATGGGCACCGCCACACCGAAAGCACAGAAGGGATGTGAGCCAACGAAGGTCAAGCTCGAAGAAGCGTAACGATGCCAAGACCAAGACCACAAAGAGCAAAGGGGACGGCGGACTTCGCAAGATCCTTGGCGGGGGCGGTTTAGCAAACTCGCAAGACCCTTGCCGTGACAGCTCGCCCCACACCCACGAAGCGAGTCACCTTGAGTCCACCGCCCCATGGGGCAAGGATATGGGAGACATCCCCGTGGTGGCATGCAGATCTTTGTGAAGACATTCAAGATCAGATACACACTTTAGAAGATGATGATCCTCAAGGGATCCCAGCCAAGGAGGACCACAAGGCCCCGCAAGAGCCTTGCCGGGATGACAAGCAGCGCCTTGAAGACCTTGCCGGGCCTCCCGCAAGGCCCTTGCCATGAACACCAGAGGGCCACCATCAGGCCCATGCCAATCAGACCTCCACCGCCATTCGATGCAGCTGCCGACCAACCAGCTAGGCAGTGCACCGCATGGCGGCGTCTGATCTTTGTGGAGACCCACCACCGCGCCACCTCACCTGCCCGCGCCTACATGGCACTGCTGGCACCGCTGCTGCATGCTGGTCGACACAAGAGGGAGCGGCGACGACGAGACAGGCTCTCCCCGCCCCCGATAAAGCAAGGACACCTAAGCAAGATGCATTAAATGCGCTTTGTCATGTAATGCGAGGGATAACTCGATCATCAGTATTCTTTCCACCTCCCTGTGCCACTGTGGCACCCCTTTCCCTATAAAAGGAGGCCCAAGGCACCAGGAGGGGGATTCGCTTTTGGAGCTCCTCACGCCCCATTGCTAGTTCAAGAACACAGATAAACAATCCACCAAAGCAGGAGTAGGGTTTTACGATCCTCGCGTCCCAACCTCGATAAAGAAACCGTGTGCTATCTATTTGATCCGCTTTTCACAACCCCGCTACCTGCAACCGTAGTAGGGATTTTGTGATCCCATAGGTGTCGCTCCCACCGACACATCCCCATGCCTCCGCCCCATTCCACCACCACCACCACCACGCCCACTCCTCCTCGCCTTATCTCTCATCTTTCATTTTTTCGATGACATTCTCGAGATACCAGTTTTCCGATAAAATTCTCGAGATATCATTAGTTTTACACATGGATTACTCCCTGCATGGGTCAATCACAACAGATGTTCTCAGAAAAAATGCATATTGATGTTCGCGCAATGCACGAGAATCTTGCTTGTAATTATATAACGCAAATCACGAGCAGGAAGTGACATTTTTTTGACACAACCACATTAACATGGCCACGTAAATCACTAGCTAAAGTAAATACCATTATACTTATATCTCGATGCAAAGGTTGAGTACATGTACGAAGAGTAGAGTCGCACACACGCACTGGCCTCTCGTAATCACTCACACACACACCAGCCACGTGACGCCCACTTAAGCGCACACGACGCTATAATTTGTGCACCCGCTGGTACACGGATGTTGCACATTTATTTAAGCCGAAGGCGAACCCAAACAGTAGCTGCATTCATTCCTCCCGCCGCTTCTTCTTCCGGTTGTTCACCGTAGCCATGGGCCGCCAAGGTAACAACATACGCCATACTTCCGCCGGAGCGGGCGCTTAATATGGAAATTTTAGTGGTCATGCATGCATCTTTTGTGCTAGCACCCTATATAAGGGTTGATCGGTCGCTTCGCGGACGCATGCGGGCGGTGGAAGAGGAAGGAGAAGGAAGCGGCTGTGGAGTAACATTTTTACCATAATTTCTAGGAAACTGAGTGCAATAATTGAGTAGTTTTGCAACTACCAAGATTACACCAAAGGGTTCAAAACCTATACTCCCTTGCCACAAGATGCTTCCCGCTGTGAAACGGTCAACGCCGCCTCGAGCATCGCTGTCGATTACACGCCCGCCAGAGCGGAGGCGACCTCTCACCGGGCGCCAGCTTTGAAGTGGCGCGACGGCCGAGAGAGCGCCGCTTCCTCGGCACACGACCGCTCACGCCGAGATCGGGCCATAGGCCCTGCTTTGGATCCATGGGTTAGAGTTAGTTTGAGCTAGTTGGGGCTCAAATAGCCCTAAAGTATCCAAGCATGAGGGTTTAAATTGGAGCAAGTTGCACCAACCCACTAAAAAACTATCCCACCCAAGAGGTGCTAACTCGAGATAGTTCTCATTGGGACCACTAAAAATCACTTTTTCTCTCCATGAAGTGCATTTATTGTCAATTAACCATGTCACCCAAACACCTCTTTGGCTGCAAGCTAGTTCAGGGTTAGTCATGAGTTAGTCTAACCTCTAGCTAAGTTAGAGTATCAAACAGAGCAGATAGGACATGCAAGTTGCTCAAAGCATACAGCAAATTCATATGTGAAAGGATTTTTTCTTTTCAAAACAGAACGTGAAAGGAATTTTTTTAGAATGTTTTGGCATGTCGCTAACATGTGATAGTTAACCGACCTCAATAGACAGCAGAAACGCCAGCCCGCCGAGACTTTGATAGAGACGAGGAGGAGAAGCGATACAGTGCTGTTGGATTACTAGAGATAGGTGTTGCACGGAAGCCAAGAAATATGGTGATAGCATGGGTTAGCCATGTACTAGTATGATGTAACTACAAGGCTGTCGTGTTTCGTACTTCTTCCAGCCTATTGTGAGATGATTGGTTAATTTTATATAGCTGAATAATATTAAATATTATGAGTGTAGACGCCCACCACGAGGTTCCTTGCTCCTTCTCGGTCGTCCGGAATCTATGTTCTTCCACTCTATTTTTTACGTGAGCTTTGATCATCCTTTTGCCAACACGCAGACATCTAGCATCAAGGTGCACGTGTTATGCAAGGATCATTCCATCTATATGAAGAACACATGGGACTGAACTACGAGACTAACATGTACCTGTGGAGGGACGTATTTAACCTGAGTAATGTAGCAGTAAGTGAAGTAGAAAGGCACAAATGGTATGAACATGCATGGCATATAGGGTGTGTTTGGTCATGCTTTCGCCTCAAAGATAGTTGTTCCTCTTCATGCATGCTCAACTCAACACCCTCTTCATGCATGCTCTTCATGCATGCTTCTAGTGTATTTGTGATAAACTAGTGTGGACTCATGCACCCTCCATACACTCTACCAAACACCCAAAAGTAGGTGAGAAGGGAACTCTTGGGCGCATTTGTCTCTTACTACGCATCTACCACTAATGTTGTACGCAATGCACGGTGATGTTATGGAGTACGGTTCACGCATTCTACTACTACTATATTAGTTGGAGGCACATATTAACTTTTATATTTGTTTACGTATGCCCCGAGACCTTCCAACTAGACGGTCTTTGTCTCCGTGTCGCACTTTGTATCATTCATACCACTAAGTACTACTATGTGTGGTCTCCACCCGTAAGTGGAAGAAGTGAGACACTCTACCACGCTGTTTTTTTTACGCTGGCTCTACCACGCTGTTCATGTCCCACCCTTTCAATGACGTAGGACATCTAGCACGCGCCGTGTTTGGCACCCTTCGTCGTAAGAGTTGAAACGCTAGCATTCATCAGAAATAAAAAATAATTATAAATAAATCGGCAGTGATACTATTTTTTTGCGAACCAATCAGCAGTGATACTATACCATGCAGTTTCCTTGCTCCTCGATATCAGAAATAATACTTATGTTCGCCAACATGTGGGACGTCGACCATCCTGGTCCACTTTCCATGCAGGCAGAACTCCAAGGGAGTCACCCAGGTCGTCGCGCCGCAGCAACAATGACTAATGAGCCGTCAAATCACATGTCCACTTCGCACTTTGAAGTTGCTCGGACGAAGGAACCATCATGACTTCATTGAATTCGCTTGAAGAAAACTCACTGCATCAGCAGATCGCTAGCTACAGAGTTACTCCAACAAAGGCCTCCTTTCGCTCATAGGATAGGAATATGAAAATCATAGGAAGTGAGATGACATGCATCTCAATTCCTATAGAGAAAGAGATGCCATTTGATGCTTAGGTAGGAATTTTTCCATTTAGTCTAGGCTAATGTAATCGTAATTTGCTCTAAAAACTACAGTAGTAACTAGTACTAGTATTGGTACATGCTCGCACTCGCATACGCACACACACACTAACTACTAGCACTACTACTTCTCACATGCTGGCCAGACACCGCCGTTCTCCTTCCCGCTTTGTCGACGACACCCCATCGTGCTTGGATCTCCACGACTCTCCGCCGCAGCGAAAAGGCCCTTTTCTTTTCTTGCGGCGGCGGCCTCTTTTCTTGAGTGCTTTCGACTTTTCCGCCCTCTCAGCGCGGCTTTAGCCGCTTTCTTGCTCTACCGCCCATTCGCCTTAGCATCTTCAAATTCCTCCCACATAGTTGTGAGGTCGCGAGCGGCGATGAACTCGCACGGGGATGCCATCGCTTCCCTACCATTTTGTGTGCGGTCGTGGCGGCGCGGCGGATGCCATCGCTGCCTTACCGTTAGTGTGCAGCGGTGGCATGAACGACGCTTGGTGAGAGCTCTAGGGTGGAGTGGCCGACAACCGTGATAGTGCATTGGTTTGTCAAGAGCTCAAGGATAGAAGACGAAGAAAATTTGATTCCCTTCAATCCTAGTCATTTATTACCAGTAAAATGCATTGGTGGTCATCGAACTTGTCTTCATAGCTCACTTTGATCATTGTATACAAGATAATGATGGTGATTATACGTCACCGGCTCAGCAGATAGTCTCAGTGATTTGTCTGGTCGACTACCAAACAGTCCGCATGCGCCTCATTAGCTCGCTTTTTATCTATCTATCTATGCGGGCCTACCTGTCTTGAAGAAAGAAATAAAACCAAAATTATGCGTATGTGACATTACTGCTTAGACGCTTGCTAGAGGCCTCCATGTAACACCGAGCATGTATTCACCGCTCAACACCAACACTACTAGGAAAAGGCCCACTAATGGCGCATCTGTTTTGCCTACTAATGGCGCATCACTGGTGCACCATTAGTATCACGCCACTAGTATTTATTACTAATGGCGCACCACCCAGTGCGCCATTAGTATAGAACACCATGCGCCATTAGTATGACACTCCTGTAAAGTATATTTAACCATGTGTTTTGGCATACTAATGGCGCACTATTGGGTGATGTGCCATTAGTGTGATTATCACAGTGCGCCATTAGTGTCTTGTGTTGTGCGCCACTAGTATGAATATTAGGGATTTTTTTTTCATTTCTGATATTTTCACAGGTTAAAAAATATTAGAGATAACATACAACATGATCTGCTTAGCTTACATACAGGGGCCATATGTAACGATGTTACTCAAGGCCCACCAGATCATATCCAACACACAAGTTTCATCATACATAGCCAACACATAGTTCCATCATTACATATTACAAAAGTTTCACAATGTTCATTCAACACCGTTATCCACCAATTCACAAAAGTTTCACATTGATACAAAATAAAAACACAAATGGAAAAGAAGCACTCCATCCATGCAAGCTTCCGTGAATTAAATCAAATCTGCAAATGATAAACAAGAAGTTAGAAGAAGAAGAAGAAGAAGAAGAAGAAGAAGAAGAAGAAGAAGAAGAAGAAGAAGAAGAAGAAGAGAAGAAGAAGAAGAAGACTAGAAGAAGAATAAGAAGAAGAATAAGAAGAATAAGAAGAAGCTTATTATCTAAACTTGATCATTTTGTGCTAACATAAGTAATTTTGGAGCTAACCTATAGGAAACTAAGCATATAAGCTCTAAGTTAGCATATTAGAGCCAACTTAGGTAAAATGAAGCTAACCTATGTCATTTTGGATAAGAAGAAGAATAAGAAGAAGACTATAAGCTTATTATGTAAACTTGATCATTTTGTGCTAACATAAGTAATTTTGGAGCTAACCTATCGGAAACTAAGCATATAAGCTCTAAGTTAGCATATTAGAGCCAACTTAGGTAAAATGAAGCTAACCTATGTCATTTTGGATAAGAAGAAGAATAAGAAGAAGACTATAAGCTTATTATGTAAACTTGATCATTTTGTGCTAACATAAGTAATTTTGGAGCTAACCTATAGGAAACTAAGCATATTAGAGATAAATAGGTAATTCTATATATATATATATATATATATATATATATATATATATATATATATATATATATATATATATATATATATATAGGACAATGTTTCCTACAAGCAGTGGTAGTTACTACCACTTCATGCTTTGTATGTTGTATGTAGTATCTGTCAAAACCTAGAGTATGTACGTGTAGTATGTAGTATATAACAATGATTAGGTAGTATATATACTGATTTTTAGGTAGTATGTACCATTTTTGAGTATGTTTTTTACGCATAAATATGTACGTATTTTACAAATATAACAAAAACTATGGGCTCATATGCAATTTTTTCATGTAACTTGCTTTGAGATATCTTAAATATAGTATATGAACATATTTAAAATAATAAAATTGTATATATAGTACCATATGGTAGTATATGAGACATGGGGTAACTACCACCGTGTGGTAGGATGGATTTTCCTATATATATATATATATATATATATATATATATATATATATATATATATATATATATATATATATATATATATATATATATATATATATATCATTTTGGAGATCTGACATACCTGACATAGTTCAGTTCTCATTGTTCTTCTCCTTCTCCTTCTCACTTGATGCGCCAAGAGCGGCGAGGCGGTGGAGGCAGCTGGGGATGTAGTCTTCTATCACAATTGGCGTGGTCATGTCGCCCAGCTGTGGGATCGCCGGCGCCACCACCGGTGTGTGGTAATTGTCAGGCACCACCACCATCGCGAGGCCACCCTCAGCCACCACCATCTCTTGCCCATGGTCACCACCACCATCTTCGCCCATGGTCAGCCACCACCATCTCTTGCACCGGTCAGCCACCACCATCTCTTGCCCTTGGTCATCCACCACCAGCGCTTAGGTCATCCTCAGCCGATGCCCATTGTCATCCTGCAGCTCGTCATCCCCACTCGCCCTCTTCTCCCCACTCCAGTCCGGATCATCCTTCTTGTTGTCTTCATCGCTGCCGTAATCATCCGCCGTAATCGCCGCCGCTGTAATCATCGTAGCTGTCGTCGTCGCTGCTCCCATTGCCTGTCCAAATGCAACAATGACCGCTAACAATCGATGTGAGACAAAGCCAAATGTAGAGGAATAAGAAGACGCAGAACGACCGGCATCTTCGCTTTCAACAGTAGTGCATGCCACACATAGTCGTGTTGAAAACCTTCACGATGAGCATTGTGGCGCCATCAAGTACCTCAAGAGAAGAAAGTACCCGTCCGCAGGTCGAGGCACTGTAGAACTTCTCCCAGCCATGGCACAGTGCACATGTGGCCTCCTCGATCACCAACTCCACGCCCCACAGCTGCGCGAACTCGCTGCGGCCTACGCTTGAGCTTCACATTATCTCGCGGATCTTCACCCAAAGATCTTCATAAAAGCGCTGTAGCCTCTCGCAATTTGGGACAAGGAGTGATGTAGCAAACAACAGAGTTATCATAATGAGATGGGTGAAGGGAGATCTCTCATTTTATATACCTGCCTCGTGGCTGATATCAAGAAGAAAGTATGATAGTGTAGAACTCGAAGCATCCAACTCAGATCCGTGAGGCAGAGCGGCGGTGGCTGCTTCCCCATCTCCGATAAGCAGTAAGAGACCAATTAGTACCCTTACAACATTATAGCAGCATAAATTTTGAGCAGAAGATAATCAATATTAGTCGCAGTATTCTATATGTCCTATTTTAGCAAAGTCATGCTAAAATTCACGTAAAATTTCAGCATGACCTTTGCTGAAAATAGGACATATGGAGTACCCGAATTTGCCGAACGGAAGTTAATCGACATTCCGCAAACTCAAGGGCCTCTCGTTCACCGATTTAACACTTGTCTCTCTGCTTATTAAAGTTGTTGTTTATGTGTCAAGTTTGACATCAACTTGATCGAATATCAACTTGATAGATCAAAAGCTGATAGAAATTGACAGGTTTTGAGCATCAAGAGATCTGAATGCAGTTAACTTGTTTTGAAAATCATGTATATTAGGTTGATGTATTGTGGCTGTGGCCATACTAGTCTGATTTTACACTAGAACAAGCTCACTACACTACACTACACTACACTACACTACACTACACTACACTACACGTGCTTAAACTCCTCAACATAAACAAACACCAAGAATGCAATATGTAAACCACTGTTTCTAGGCAACAAGAGTTATCATCAATGCTTTTGAGTTTATTAAGTACCTTCAGCCTCGAGCTTTAAATGTCAAAAGAGCTTCACGTAATCTTGAATCCTCCAAATCACTCTTAACAGTTCAGATTCCACAAAGGCAGCAATGAGCCAATGATATCAGAGCAATAATAGGTGCTTACATTCTCAAAGTGAACCCACAGAGTTCTAGTACAATGAGTAACTCCCAATTCTTTTTAATAGAAGCACAATTAATATCGTAACAAAAATAACTAAATAATAGATGTGATTTTAATACAAATAACTGTTGGTGATATTGCCAAGGACTTAATTAATTGGGTAACAACTTCAAAACAAACTAGTTATTATTATTTTTCTTGCCAAGTTTAAAATATAATAAAGGGTTGTAGTGAATATCTAGCGAAAATGTCTCACATGGTCACATATGCACATAATTTCACTCAAGTATTTGTAATATACTACTCCAAAATAAAGTACAGCCACATGCTTCATTTTCGTAAAAATAGGCGTATGTAAAACAAATGTGTTAATCGCCAGCATGATGTTGACATGAATGAATGATCTTCGTCTCTATTCTGCTTAAAAATGACCTTCACAATGTTCAGAACTTCAGATGGAAGTGGGGAAAGAAGGTAGTTTTTCGTGCGGCTTTCTCATTTTGCAGAGATTTAAGCAGAAACTTGAGAGAGGACACTGAGATCAGCGAGGGGAAATGGGAATGGTTCAACATGAAAGAATTTAAATCTGTAAAATTCATCGATGCTAGATCGAACGGATGCCGATCTGTTCTTGTTTAAGATCACAGTCAGCAGCACCACCTTCTTGCTCAAGAGATTAAGGTAATATATCATAAACTAGCTAGCAAGCACACGGGAACATTAATAGATATGATTTTCATATATCAAAGACACTATGATAGCAGAACAAAAAAATTGATTGGACATGACAAATACATGCTCTATAGTTCACCGATAGAACCAAATACACCGCCTCAGAATCAACATGAATGAATCCTTTCAATAATTTCTCATTGTAACCAAACATAGAGATCGACCTCCTATGGGACCAGGGAATGGGAGGAAGGTGGAAAGGAGGAAGGAGGAAGGAGGAGAGGTACTGGCGGGCGCGGCCGGTCGCCGGAGGGGTCGGGGTCAGGGTCGGCGGCCGAAGGGATGGCTCGAGGGCGTCCGTGCTCGTCCGAGTCCTCGTAGTCGAAGAGGAAGACGGTGGCGGTCCTCCTGGGCGCCTTTGGTTGGTCGTGGGAGGCCGGGCGTCATGGTCGCCGCTCTGCACTCCGTGTCTGACCGAGGTAGAGGCGCACAGGGGGGGCCGACGCTGGGGCTGGGTTTCTAGGGTTTCGAGGGGAGGCGGGCCTGGGGAGGCGGGCTCGGGGAGGCGGCGCCGAGGGGAGGAAGGGGAGAGGAGGCGGCGGGGGCGCGTGGGCGGCTGCGGCGGAGTGGGTCGGGGCAGCGGCGGCGGTGACGCGGTGGAGCAGTGCGTGGAGGAGAGGACTAATCAAGTAGTCTCGGGCGAGAGGAGGGGAAGGTACGGCGCGGTGGATGGGAAGATTAATGGCGCACTTTCAGCGGTGCGCCATTAGAATGTTTTTTTTATAGCAATGGCGCACTTACCCGCCCGCGCCATAAGTAAGAATTTTTTTTATTATTTTTTAAAAAATGAATATGAATATGAATATGAAACAGTAATATTTTTTTATAAAACAGTAATAATTGTTGTTTAACAACAATTGTAGTCTGCACTTTTTTTATTATTTTTAAAAAATGAATAAGAATATGATATAGTAATATTTTTTTATAAAAGCAGTAATAATTTTTTTAAAAATATCATCAAATTTGTTATTTGAAAAATCATCGGCGGCGGCGGTGGGAGTGGGGAGGGTGCGGGGTGCTCTGCTGGCGGTGGAGCGAGGGAGGGTGGGGGTGCTCGGGCGGCGGTGGAGCGGGGTGCTGCCGGGCGGGAGTGGGGGCGGTGCGGGGGTGCTTGCCGGCGGCGGTGGAGCGGGGAGGTGCGGGGGTGCTCTGCCGGCGGTGGAGCGGGGCGAAAGGGGGTGCTTGCCGGGCGGTGGAGCGGGGAGGTGCGGGGGGTGGTCATCGGCGGTGGAGCGGGGGGTGCGGTGGTGCTTGCTGGCGGCGTGGAGCGAGGGTGGGGTGCTTGCCGGGCGGCGTGTGGAGAAGGGGGCGGGTGCTTGTCGGTGGCGGGGCGGAGCAGGGAGGGTGCGGGGTGTTTGCCGGCGGCGGTGGAGCGGGTCGGTGCGGGGGTGCTTGCCGGCGGCGGTGAGAGCGGGGCGGTGCGGGTGCTTGTCGGTGGCGGTGGAGCAGGGAGGGTGCGGGGGTGCTCGCTGGCGGCGTGGAGCGGGTCGGTGCGGGGTGCTTGCCGCGGCGGTGGAGCGGGGAGGGTGCGGTGGTGCTGCCGGCGGCGGTGGAGCGGGAGGGTGCACTACACACATGCGCCATTAGTAGTTTTGCAAAAAGTATTAAAAATAATTTTATACTAATGGCGCACTGTGGAATCAGTAATGGCGCACTATGCGATGGTGCGCCATTAGTAGTTTTGCAAAAAAGTAAAAAATACAGTAGTGGCGCACTCCATGGCTGGTGCGCCATTAGTTTCAATCACTAATGGCGACTTTGCCTCGGATGCGCCATTAGTATGTTTGAAAAAATGAAAAAACATTTTAGTATTAGTATGCACCTTGTGCCTGGTGCGCCATTAGTAGCCATACACACTAATGGCGATCTTCACATGGTGCCATTAGTAGTAGTGGCGCACTACTCTCTGCGCCACTAGTGTCAATTTCATCTTTAGCCCTTTTCCTAGTAGTGCAACAAATCATACTGTGACTCGCGCCTTGCTCATGTATATCGCCCATCACAACGACAATCTATAAAACAGCCTAGCTAGAGAGGGTACTATGGTGCAGAGTATGTACTATCGTGAGCAACCGATCATAGTGCCACCGCACACCCAGTGTGTGTCCGATCGATTCGCCCATTATTCATAAGTTATGTATGGTTGTGTGGTGTCTAATGGTGGTCATCGAATGCTAGCTAGCGACAAGAGCGGTTGCATGGACGCCTGGTTGTCAATACGCGTCGCATACGCTCAAAGGCTCGCCATCCATGAGTTCACATTTTACCGCCACGCCAGCCGTTCGGACCGCTCGCCTATCAAACCCCTTCCATCGCTAGCGAGCATTTCCGCCAAACGATCACCGCCTTCCGTAACGCCAATGCCGATTCACTATCCTTAACTCGCAGTGCACTTGGGTGTCACCGACATGCGGGCCCGATGCGTCTGCTGGGCCCACATGTTAGTGAGACAACGCACCGCGATTAAGTCATCAAGCAAAGATCCGTGATTCACGCCCGACGCGATTCTCACGGGGCGCCGCATTGCAGCAGCGCGCCCGAGAGAGAGCGCCACCCGCTGCATCCCGGCAAGCGAACGTTCCGCGCACGACACCACGGCTGTCGACGAACCCACTCGCTGCCACCGCCCATCTGTTCGCCATGCTCATTGTCATTCGCCCGCTTATATTAACTTGAGCCCCAGATCCCAGCCATAGCCAAAGACCCACACTCATTCTCCTCCGCCCCTTCCTTTTTGTTGGCACCACTCCAACCATGGCCTCTGGGCACCCAAAGATCTCTTGACGATTGTCGCAGGAGCGCATTTGCGACATCGGACGCCCGCCTCCGGGCGTGTTTCGAAATCTCTCTTGGACGATTCCCGCAGTGTAGACAAGGAGATCGCCGCCTCGCCGCCCGCCACCACGACCACGGCCGGGCGCGATGCGAGGCGCGAGCCGCAGGAGGAAGAGTAGTACACGGTAGGTCGCCACCGCCTGGGTCCTAGGAAGGCCACCGCCTCCACTCACGACGCCAAGCTTGGTGGGATAAAAGTCGGCGGTTGATTAGTCGCTGATGGCGACGTGAGGCTGAAATCTTCATAACCTTGTGCTCCGGAGGAGGAGGTTATCGAGGCGGATATGAGGAGGAAGGCAATGGCCGCTTTCTCGGTTCATTGCTCGACATGGTGGTCGGGATCATGATCGCTAGATTAGGTTTACGAGAGGTTTTCGACGGTTTGTGTGAAATATGTAATGAATTTCATCCAGCTTTAAAGCAAAAGTTCTAAATGTAATGAATTTCATCCGTCAATTTGAAATTTGCTTTGTTTGCATGAATTTTGTCCGTTAGTTCATATAGTTGTTTAAAGGTATGCGGGCAGCATCGATGGCATACATCGTGTCCTGGACAAATGCCGTGTAAATTTGTGGGCCAGCGTTAGAGATGCCCTAACTATCATGCTATAGTCGCTAACAATCCTCCATTATTTGGCAGGAACAGTTATCCTCGATCAAAATCAGATCTGGGTGTTTCGCACTCTCCCGCCAGAAGAGTGTAAACTCTGCTTACATAAAATGGAGCAAGTGGATGGCAATCAGAGCACGCCATATCACTCGAACTAGCCCTCCTAACGAGCGGAAAGCACCGCCTTGTCATTTTGTTCTGATTTCTATCGATCGATCACATAAAAATGTTATGCCGCAAGTTCTAGCGAAAAGGCGGCACACTTACGACCAGACACGCCGCAACCCCGACAGTCCAGCTCAGCACGCCACCGTGAGGGGACATGCGTTGTCTTGCAATTTCACCGACATGTGGGACCAGAATTGAATAAACCGCCGACAGC
>JAHIAM010007370.1:0-42067 GCA_021605205.1 Aegilops longissima | reverse complement strand
CCTATCTAAGTGGGAGTTCTTAAGTAATATGATTAATTGAACTTTAACTTATCATGAACTTAGTACATGATAGTATTTTGCATGTCTATGTTGTTGTAGATAAATGGCCCGTCTTCGTTGTTCCGTTGAATTTTAATGCGTTCAGAGAAAGCTAAGTTGAAAGATGATGGTAGCAATTACACGGATGGTCCATAACTTGAGGATTATCCTCATTGCTGCACACAAGAATTACGCCCGGAAGCACCGCTAGGTGCAAGACCCGCTGCAGAGCAACGCCGACGCTAGAACGCCGGCAGAAACAAAGCTGATGACTACTTGATAGTTCAAGCAGCCATGCTTTACGGCTTAGAACCGAGACTTCAACGACGTTTTGAACGTCATGGAGCATATGAGATGTTCCAGAGTTGAAGTTAATATTTCAAGCAAATGCCCGAATTGAGAGATATGAAGTTCCAATAAGTTCTATAGCTGCAAAATGGAGGAGAATAGTTCACAAGGAGCATATGCTCGTAATGTCCGGGTACCACAATCACTTGACTCAGCTGGGAGTTAATCTTCCAGTTGATAGTGTCATTGACAGAGTTCTTCAATCACTGCTACCAAGCTATAAGAGCTTCGTGATGAACTATAATATGCAAGGGATGGATAAGACGATTCCCGAGCTCTTCACAATGCTAAAAGCTACGGAGGTAGAAATCAAGAAGGAACATCAAGTGTTGATGGTCAACAAGACCATCAGTTTCAAGAAAAAGGGTAAAGGGAAAAAGGGAAACTTCAAGAAGAACGACAAGCAAGTTGCTGCTCAAGTGAAGAAGCCCAAATCTGGACCTAAGCATGAGACTGAGTGCTTCTACTGCAAAGGTACTAGTCACTGGAAGCGGAACTGCCCCAAGTATTTGGCGGAGAAGAAGGATGGCATACATGTTATTGATGTGTACCTTACTAATGCTCGTAGTAGCGACTGGGTATTTGATACTGGTTCTGTTGCTAATATTTGCAACTCGAAACAAGGGCTACAGATTAAGCGGAGATTAGCTAAGGACGAGGTGACGATGGGCGTGGGAAATGGTTCCAAAGTCGATGTGATCGCTGTCGGCACGCTACCTCTACATCTACCTTCGAGATTAGTTTTAGACCTGAATAATTGTTATTTGGTGCCAGCGTTAAGCATGAACATTATATCTGGATCTTGTTTGATGCGAGACAGTTATTCATTTAAATCAGAGAATAATGGTTGTTCTATTTATATGAATAATATCTTTTATGGTCATGCACCCTTGATGAGTGGTCTATTTTTACTAAATCTTGATAGTAGTGATACACATGTTCATAGTATTGAAGCCAAAAGATATAAGTTTAATAATGATAGTGCAACTTATTTGTGGCACTGCCATTTAGGTCATATTATGTAAAGCGCATGAAGAAACTCCATGCCGATGGGCTTTTGGAATCACTTGATTATGAATCACTTGATGCTTATGTAACCATGCCTCGTGGGCAAGATGACTAAGACTCCATTCTCCGAACAATGGAGCGAGCAATGACTTGTTGGAAATAATACATACTAATGTATGCGGTCCGATGAGTGTTGATGCTCGTGGCGGTATTGTTATTTTCTGACCTTCACAGATGATTTGAGCAGATATGGGTATATCTACTTGATGAAACATAAGTTTGAAACATTTGAAAAGTTCAAAGAATTTAAGAGTGAAGTGGAAAATCATCGTAAAAAAATAAAGTTTCTACGATCCGATCATGGAGCAGAATATTTGAGTTATGAAGTTTGGTCTTCATTTGAAACAATGCGAATAGTTTCGCAACTCACGCCACCCGAACACCACGGCGTAATGGTGTGTCCGAACATCGTAATCGCATTTTATTAGATATGGTGCGATCTATAATGTGTCTCACCGATTTACCGCTATCGCTTTTGGGGTTATGCTTTAGAGACGCATCGCATTCACATTAAATAGGGCACCATCTAAATCCGCTGAGACGACACCATATGAACTGTGGTTTGGCAAGAAACCCAAATTGTTGTTTCTTAAAGTTTGGGGTTGCGATGCTTACGTGAAAAAGCTTCAAGCTGATAAGCTCGAACTCGGAGAAATGTGTCTTCATAGGATACCCAAAGGAAACTATTGGGTACACCTTCTATCACAGATCCGAAGGCAAGATATTTGTTGCTAAGAATGGATCCTTTCTAGAGAAGGAGTTTCTCTCGAAAGAAGTGAGTGGGAGGAAAGTAGAACTTGATGAGGTAATTGTACCTGCTCCCGAATTGAAAGTAGTACATCACAGAAATCAGTTCTAGTGATTCCTACACCAGTAAGCGAGGAAGCTAATGATGATGATCATGAAACTTCTGATCAAGTTACTACCGAACCTCGTAGGTCAACCAGAGTAAGATCCACACCAGAGGGGTATGGTAATCCTGTTCTAGAGGTCATGTTACTTGACCATGACGAACCTACGAACTATGAGGAAGCGATGATGAGCCCAGATTCCGCAAAATGGCATGAGGCCATGAAATCTGAGATGGGATCCATGTATGAGAACAAAATGTGGATTTTGGTTGACTTGCCCGATGATCGGCAAGCCATAGAGAATAAATGAATCTTCAAGAAGAAAACTGACGCTGACGGTAATGTTACTATCTACAAAGCTTGACTTGTTGCGAAAGGTTTTCGACAAGTTCAAGGAGTTGACTACGATGAGACCTTCTCACCCGTAGCGATGCTTAAGTCCGTCTGAATTATGTTAGCAATTGCCGCATTTTATGATTATGAAATTTGGCAAATGGATGTCAAAAATGCATTCCTTAATAGATATCTTAAAGAAGAGTTGTATATGATGCAACCAGAAGGTTTTGTCGATCCAAAAGGTGCTAACAAAGTGTGCAAGCTACAACGATCCATTTATGGACTGGTGCAAGCCTGTCGGAGTTGGAATATATGCTTTGATAGTGTGATCAAAGCATATGGTTTTACATAGACTTTTGGAGAAGCCTGTATTTACAAGAAAGTGAGTGGGAACTCTGTAGCATTTCTAATATTATATGTGGATGACATATTGTTGATCGGAAATGATACTGAATTTCTGAATAGCATAAAAGGATACTTGAATAAGAATTTTTCAATGAAAGACCTCGGTGAAGCTGCTTATATATTGGGCATCAAGATCTATAGATATAGATCAAGACGCTTAATTGGACTTTCACAAAGCACATACCATGATAAAGTTTTGAAGAAGTTCAAATGGATCAAGCAAAGAAAGGGTCTTGCCTCAGACATAGGTGTGAAGTTGAGTCGACTCAATGCCCCACCACCGCAGAAGATAAAGTTAAAATGAAAGTCATTCCTATGCTTCAGCCATAGGTTCTATCATGTATGCAATGCTGTGTACCAGACCTGATGTGTGCCTTGCTATTAGTTTAGCAGGAGGTACCAAAGTAATCCAGAGTGGATCAACGACAGCGTCAAGAACACCATGAAGTACTTGAAAAGTACTAAGGATATGTTTTTCGCTTATGGAGGTGACAAAGAGCTCGTCGTAAATGGTTACGCCGATGCAAGCTTTGACACTGATCCGGATGACTCTAAGTCACAAACCGGATACGATTTTTATTGAATGGTGGAGCTGTCGGTTGGTGTAGTTCCAAGCAAAGCGCCGTGGCGGATCTACGTGTGAAGCGGAGTACATAGCGCTTCGTAGCGCAAATGAAGGAGTCTGGATGAAGGAGTTCATATCCGATCTAGGTGTCATACCTAGTGTTGGGGAACGAGTAATTTCAAAAAATTCCTACGCACACGCAAGATCATGGTGATGCATAGCAACGAGAGGGGAGAGTGTTGTCTCACGCACTCGTGAGACCGACAGCGAAGCGCTTATGACAACGCTGTTGATGTAGTCGACGCCTTCACGGCCCGACCGATCAAGCACCAAACTACGGCACCTTCGAAGTTTTAGCACACGCTCATCTCGATGACGATCCCCGGACTCGATCCAGCAAAGTGTCGGGATGAGTTCCACAAGACGACAGCGTGGTGACGATCTTGATGTTCTACTGCCGCAGGCTTCGCCTAAGCACCGCTACAATATTATCGAGGATTATGGTGGAGGGGGCACTGCACACGGCTAAGAGAACGATCACGAAGATCAACTTGTGTCTATGGGGTGCCCCTGCCCCCAGATATAAAGGAGTGGAGGAGGAGGGCTGCCCTCTCGTGGCGGCGCCTAGGGGAGTCCTACTCCCATCGGGAGTAGGATTCCCTTTCCTAGTCCAACTAGGAGTCCTTCCAAGTAGTAGGAGTAGGAGACAAGGAAGGGAAGAGGGAAGAGAAGGAAGGAGGGGGCGCCGCCCCTCCCCTTAGTCCAATTTGGACTAGTCGATGGGGGGGGGCGGCCTGCCTCTCCCTCCCCCCTAAAGCCCAATAAGGCCCATATACTTCTTCCCCCGTATTCCCGTAACTCCCCGGTACTCCGAAAAATACCCGAACCACTCGGAACCTTCCCGATGTCCGAATATAGTCGTCCAATATATCGATCTTTACGTCTCGACCATTTCGAGACTCCTCGTCATGTCCCCAATCTCATCCGAGACTCCAAACTCCTTCGGTACATCAAAACTCATAAACTCATAATATAACTGTCATCGAAACCTTAAGCATGCGGACCCTACGGGCTCGAGAACAATGTAGACATGACCGAGACACGTCTCCGGTCAATAACCAATAGCGGAACCTGGATGCTCATATTGGCTCCTACATATTCTACGAAGATCTTTATCGGTCAGACCGCATAACAACATACGTTGTTCCCTTTGTTATCGGTATGTTACTTGCCCGAGATTCGATCGTCGGTATCTCAATACCTAGTTCAATCTCGCATCGCAAGTCTCTTTACTCGTTCATAATACATCATCTCGCAACTAACTCATTAGTTGCAATGCTTGCAAGGCTTATGTGATGTGCATTACCGAGAGGGCCCAGAGATACCTCTCCGACAATCGGAGTGACAAATCCTAATCTCGAAATACGCCAACCCAACATGTACCTTTGGAGACACCTGAGAGCTCCTTTATAATCACCCAGGTTACGTTGTGACGTTTGATAGCACACAAAGTGTTCCTCCGGTAAACGGGAGTTGCATAATCTCATAGTCATAGGAACATGTATAAGTCATGTAGAAAGCAATAACAACATACTAAACGATCGGGTGCTAAGCTAATGGAATGGGTCATGTCAATCACATCATTCTCCTAATGATGTGATCCCGTTAATCAAATGACAACTCATGTCTATGGCTAGGAAACATAACCATCTTTGATCAACAAGCTAGTCAAGTAGAGGCATACTAGTGACACTCTGTTTGTCTATGTATTCACACATGTATCATGTTTCCGGTTAATACAATTCTAGCATGAATAATAAAAATTTATCATGAAATAAGGAAATAAATAATAACTTTATTATTGCCTCTAGGGCATATTTCCTTCAGTCTCCCACTTGCACTAGAGTCAATAATCTAGTTCACATCACCATGTGATTTAACACCAATAGTTCACATCATCATGTGATTAACACCCATAGTTCACATCGTTATGTGACCAACACTCAAAGGGTTTACTAGAGTCAATAATCTAGTTCACATCTCTATGTGATTAACACCCAAAGAGTACTAAGGTGTGATCATGTTTTGCTTGTGAAAGAAGTTTAGTCAACGGGTCTACCACATTCAGATCCGTATGTATTTTGCAAATTTCTATGTCAACAGTGCTATGCATGAAGCTACTCTAGCTAATTGCTCCCACTTTCAATATGCATCCAGATTGAAACTTAGAATCATCTGGATCAGTGTCAAAGTTTGCATCGACATAACCCTTTACGACGAACCTTTTGTCACCTCCATAATCGAGAAACATATCCTTATTCAACTAAGGATAATTTTGACCGCTGTCCAGTGATCTACTCCTAGATCACTATTGTACTCCCTTGCCAAAATCAGTGTAGGGTATACAATAGATCTGGTACACAGCATGGCATACTTTATAGAATCTATGGCTGAGGCATAGGGAATGACTTTCATTCTCTTTCTATCTTCTGCTGTGGTCGGGTTTTGAGTCTTTACTCAATTTTACACCTTGTAACACAGTCAAGAAACTCTTTCTTTGACTGCTCCATTTTGAACTACTTCAAAATCTTGTCAAGGTATGTACTCATTGAAAAACTTATCAAGCGCCTTATCTATCTCTATAGATCTTGATGCTCAATATGTAAGCAACTTCACCGAGGTCTTTCTTTGAAAAACTCCTTTCAAATATTCCTTTATGCTTTGCGAATAATTCTACATTATTTCCGATCAACAATATGTCATTTACATATACTTATCGAAATGTTGTAGTGCTCCCACTCGCTTTCTTGTAAATACAGGGCTTCACCGCAAGTCTCAGATAAAACTATATGCTTTGATCAACTTATCAAAGCGTATATTCCAACTCCGAGATGCTTGCACCACCATAGATGGATCATTGGGCTTGCATATTTTGTTAACACCTTTAGGATCGACAAAACCTTCTAGTTGCATCGTATACAACTCTTCTTTAATAAATCCATTAAGGAATGCAGTTTTGTTTATCCATTTGCCAGATTTCATAAAATGCGGCAATTGCTAACATGATTCGGACAGACTTAAGCATAGACACGAGTGAGAAACTCTCATCGTAGTCAACACCTTGAACTTGTCGAAAACCTTTATGACAATTCTAGCTTTGTAGATAGTAACACTACTATCGTCGTCCGCCTTCCTCTTGAAGATCCATTTATTTTCTATGGCTTGCCGATCATCGGGCAAGTCAATCAAAGTCCATACGTTGTTCTCATACATGGATCCCATCTCGTGTTTCATGGCCTCAAGCCATTTTATGGAATCTGGCTCACCATCGCTTCTTCATAGTTCGTAGGTTCATCATGATCTAGTAGCATGACTTCCGAACAGGATTACCGCACCACTCGTGCGGATCTTACTCTGGTTGATCTACGAGGTTCAGTAGTAACTTGATCTGAAGTTTCATGATCATCATCATTAACTTCCTCACTAATTGGTAGGTGTCACAGAAACCGGTTTCTGTGATGAACTACTTTCCAATAAGGGAGCAGGTACAGTTACCTCATCAAGTTCTACTTCCCTCTTACTCACTTCTTTCGAGAGAAACTCCTTCTCTAGAAAGGATCCATTCTTAGCAACGAATGTCTTGCCTTCGGATCTGTGATAGAAGGTGTACCCAACAGTCTCCTTTGGGTATCCTATGAAGACATATTTCTCCGATTTGGGTTTGAGCTTATCAGGATGAAACTTTTTCATATAAGCATCACAACCCCAAATTTTAAGAAACGACAACTTTGGTTTCTTGCCAAACCATAGTTTATATTGTGTCGTCTCAACGGACTTAGATGGTGCCCTTTTTAACGTGAATGCAGCTGTCTTTAATGCATAAACCCAAAACTATAGTGTTAAATCGGTAAGAAACATCATAGATTGCACTATATCCAATAAAGTACGGTTATGACGTTTGGACACACCATTATGCTGTGGTGTTCCAGGTGGCATGAATTTGTGAAACTATTCCACATTGTTTTAATTGAAGACCAAACTCGTAACTCAAATATTTGTCTCCACGATCAGATCGTGGAAACCTTATCTTCTTGTCACGATGATTTTCCACTTCCCTCTGAAATTCTTTGAACTGCTCAAATGTTTCAGACTTATGTTTCATCAAGTAGATATACCCATATCTACTTAAATCATCTGTGAAGGTCAGAAAATAACGATACCCGCCGCGAGCCTCAACACTCATCGGATCGCATACATCAGTATGTATTATTTCCAATAAGTCAGTTGCTCGCTCCATTGTTCCGGAGAACGGCGTTTTAGTCATCTTGCCCATGAGGCATGGTTCGCAAGCATCAAGTGATTCCAAAAACCCATCAGCATGGAGTTTCTTCATGCGCTTTACACCAATATGACCTAAACGGTAGTGCCACAAATAAGTTGCACTATCATTATTAACTTTGCATCTTTTGGTTTCAATATTATGAATATGTGTATCACTATGATCGAGATCCAATGAACCATTTTCATTGGGTGTGTGACCATATAAGGTTTTATTCATGTAAACAGAACAACAATTTATTCTCTTACTTAAATGAATAATCGTATTGCAATAAACATAATCAAATCATATTCATGCTCAACGCAAACACCAAATAACACTTATTTAGGTTCAACACTAATCCCGAAAGTATAGGGAGTGTGCGATGATGATAATATCAATCTTGGAACCACTTCCAACACACATCGTCACTTCACCCTTAACTAGTCTCTGTTCATTCTGCAACTCCTGCTTTGAGTTACTACTCTTAGCAACCGAACCAGTATCAAATACCGAGGGTTGCTACGAACACTAGTAAAATACACATCAATAATCAGATATCAAATATACCTTTGTTCACTTTGCCATCCTTCTTATCCGCCAAATACTTGGGGCAGTTCCGTTCCAAAGGACCAGTTCCTTTACAAGAGAAGCACTTAGTCTCGTGCTTAGGACCAGACTTGGGCTTCTTCACTTGAACAGCAACTTGCTTGCCGTTCTTCTTGAAGTTCCCCTTCTTCCCTTTGCCCTTTTCTTGAAACTAGTGGTCTTGTTAACCATCAACACTTGATGTTTTTCTTGATTTCTACCTTCGTCGATTTCAGCATCACGAAAGAGCTTGGGAATTACTTTCGTCATCCCTTGCATATTATAGTTCATCACGAATTTCTACTAACTTGGTGATGGTGACTAGAGAATTCTGTCAATCACTATTTTATCTGGAAGATTAACTCCCACTTGATTCAAGCGATTGTAGTACCCAGACAATCTGAGTACATGCTCACTGCTTGAGCGATTCTCCTCCATCTTTTAGCTATAGAACTTTTTGGAGACTTCATATCTCTCAACTCGGGTATTTGCTTGAAATATTAACTTCAACTTCTGGAACATCTCATATGGTCCATGACGCTCAAAACGCCTTTGAAGTCCCGATTCTAAGCCGCTAAGCATGGTGCACTAAACTATCAAGTAGTCATCATAATTAGCTAGCCAAACGCTCATAACGCCCTCAGATTCCGCTCCCGCAATAAGGTCTCATCACCTAGCGGTGCATTAAGGACATAATTCTTCTGTGCAGCAATGAGGATAAACCTCAGATCACGGATCCAATCCGCATCATTGCTACTAACATCTTTCAACTTAGTTTTCTCTAGGAACATATCAAAATAAACACAGGGAAGCAACAATGCGAGCTATTGATCTACAACATAATTTGCAAAATACTATCAGGACTAAGTTCATGATAAATTTAAGTTCAATTTAATCATATTACTTAATAACTCCCACTTAGACAGACATCCCTCTAATCCTCTAAGTGATCACGTGATCCATATCAACTAAACCATGTCCGATCTTCACGTGAGATGGAGTAGTTCTCAATGGTGAACATCACTATGTTGATCATATCTACTATATGATTCACGTTCGACCTTTCGGTCTCCGTGTTCCGAGGCCATATCTCAGATATGCTAGGCTCGCAAGTTTAACTCGAGTATTCTGCGTGTGCAAAACTGGCTTGCACCCGCTGTAGATGGACGAGAGCTTATCACACCCGATCATCACGCGGTGTCTCGGGCACGATGAACTTTGGCAACGGTGCATACTCGGGAGAACACTTTATCTTGAAATTTAGTGAGAGATCATCTTATAATGCTACAAATCAATCAAAGCAAGATAAGATGTATAAAAGATAAACATCACATGCAATCAATATAAGTGATATGATATGGCCATCATCATCTTGTGCTTGTGATCTCCATCTCCGAAGCATCGTCATGATCACCATCGTCACCGGCGCGACACCTTGATCTCCACCGTAGCATCGTTGTCGTGTCGCCAATCTTATGCTTCTACGACTATCACTACCGCTTAGTGATAAAGTAAAGCATTACAGGGCGATTGCATTGCACACAATAAAGCGACAACCATATGGCTCCTACCAGTTGCTGATAACTCGGTTACAAAACATGATCATCTCATACAATAAAATTTAGTATCATGTCTTGACCATATCACATCACAACATGCCCTGCAAAAACAAGTTAGACGTCCTCTACTTTGTTTGTTGCAAGTTTTACGTGGCTGCTACGGGCTTAAGCAAGAACCAATCTTACCTACGCATCAAAACCACAACGATAGTTTGTCAAGTTGGTGCTGTTTTAACCTTCGCAAGGACCGGGCGTAGCCACACTCGGTTCAACTAAAGTTGGAGAAACCGACACCGCCACCACCAATGTGCAAAGCACGCCGGTAGAACCAGTCTCGCGAAGCGTCGCGTAATGTCGGTCCGGCCGCTTCATCCAACAATACCGCCAACCAAAGTATGACATGCCGGTAAGCAGATGACTTATATCACCCACAACTCACTTGTGTTCTACTCGTGCATATAACATCAACACATAAAACCTAGGTTCGGATGCCATCGCTGGGGAACGAGTAATTTCAAAAATTCCTACGCACACGCAAGATCATGGTGATGCATAGCAACGAGAGGGAGAGTGTTGTCTACGTACCCTCGTGAGACCGACAGCGAAGCGTTATGACAACGCGGTTGATGTAGTCGACGCCTTCACGGCCCGACCGATCAAGCACCAAACTACGGCACCTCCGAGTTTTAGCACACGCTCAGCTCGATGACGATCCTCGGACTCGATCCAGCAAAGTGTCGGGATGAGTTCCACAAGACGACGACGTGGTGACGATCTTGATGTTCTACCGTTGCAGGGCTTCGCTTAAGCACCGCTACAATATTATCGAGGATTATGGTGGAGGGAGGCACCGCAGACGGCTAAGAGAACGATCACGAGGATCAACTTGTGTGTCTATGGGGTGCCCTCTGCCCCCGTATATAAAGGAGTGGAGGAGGGGAGGGCCGACCCTCTCAGAAATCCAAAAGAAAGGGAGTTGGGATTCCATTGGATGAATCTTTAAAGAAGATGCAGCACAGAGGAAACAAAGGCTAAACTAAGTATGGCGCGCCCTAGGGGAGTCCTACTCCCACCGGGAGTAGGATTCCCCCTTTCCTAGTCCAACTAGGAGTCCTTCCAAGTAGTAGGAGTAGGAGACAAGGAAGGGGAAGAGGGAAGAGAAGGAAGGAGGGGGCGCCGCCCCTCCCCTTAGTCCAATTCGGACTAGTCGATGGGGGGGCGTGCGGCCTGCCTCTCCCTCTCCCCTAAAGCCCAATAAGGTCCATATACTTCTTCCCCCGTATTCCCGTAACTCCCCGGTACTCCGAAAAATACCCGAACCACTCGGAACCTTTCCGATGTCCGAATATAGTCGTCCAATATATCGATCTTTACGTCTCGACTATTTGAGACTCCTCGTCATGTCCCCAATCTCATCCGGGACTCCGAACTCCTTGGTACATCAAAACTCATAAACTCATAATATAAGCATCATCGAAACCTTAGCGTGCGGACCCTACGGGTTCGAGAACAATGTAGACATGACCGAGACCGTCTCGGTCAATAACCAATAAGCGAACCTGGATGCTCATATTGGCTCCTACATATTCTATGAAGATCTTTATCGGTCGAGACCGCATAACAACATCGTTGTTCCTTTGTCATCGGTATGTTACTTGCCGAGATTGATCGTCGGTATCTCAATACCTAGTTCAATCTCGTTACGGCAAATCTCTTTACTCGTTTAAGTAATACATCATCTACTTAACTAACTCATTAGTTGCAATGCTTGCAAGGCTTATGTGATGTGCATTACCGAGAGGGCCAAAGATACCTCTCCGACAATCGGAGTGACAAATCCTAATCTCGAAATCGCCAACTCAACATGTACCTTTGGAGACACCTGTAGAGCTCCTTTATAATCACCCGATTCGTTGTGATGTTTGGTAGCACACAAAGTGTTCCTCCGATGTGGAGTTGCATAATCTCATAGTCATAGGAACATGTATAAGTCATGAAGAAAGCAATAGCAACATACTAAACGATCAGGTGCTAAGCTAATGGAATGGGTCATGTCAATCACATCATTCTCCTAATGATGTGATCCCGTTAATCAAATGACAACTCATGTCTATGGCTAGGAAACATAACCATCTTTGATCAACGAGCTAGTCAAGTAGAGGCATACTAGTGACACTCTGTTTGTCTATGTATTCACACATGTATCATGTTTCCGGTTAATACAATTCTAGCATGAATAATAAACATTTATCATGAAATAAGGAAATAAATAATAACTTTATTATTGCCTCTAGGGCATATTTCCTTCACCTAGTGCATCGGGTCCAATGAAAATCTTTTGTGACAATACTGGTGCAATTTCCTTGGCAAAGGAATCCAAATTTCACAAGAGAACCAAACACATCAAGAGACGCTTCAATTCCATCCGCGACCAATTCAAGGAGGGAGACATAAAGATTTGCAAGATACATATGGATCTGAATGTTGCAGACCCGTTGACTAAGCCTCTCTCACGAGCCAAACGTGATTAACACCAAGACTCCATGGGTGTTAGAATCATTACAATGTAATCTAGATTATTGACTCTAGTGCAAGTGGGAGACTGAAGGAAATATGCCCTAGAGGCAATAATAAAGGGATTATTTATATTTCCTTATACCATGATAAATTTTTATTATTCATGCTAGAATTGTATTAACCGGAAACTTAGTACATGTGTGAATACATAGACAAACAGAGTGTCACTAGTATGCCTCTACTTGACTAGCTCGTTAATCAAAGATGGTTAAGTTTCATAGCCATGGGAAAAGAGTTGTCATTTGATGAACGAGATCACATCATTAGAGAATGATGTGATTGACTTGACCCATCCGTTAGCTTAGCACTATGATCGTTTAGTTTATTGCTATTGCTTTCTTCATAACTTATACATGTTCCTATGACTATGAGATTATGCAACTCCCGAATACCGGAGGAACACTTAGTGTGCTATCAAACGTCACAACGTAACTGGGTGACTATAAAGATGCTCTACAGGTGGTTCCGATGGTGTCTGTTGAGTTGGCATAGATCAAGATTAGGATTTGTCACTCCGATTGTCGGAGAGGTATCTCTGGGCTCTCTCGGTAATGCACATCACTATAAGCCTTGCAAGCAATGTGACTAATGAGTTAGTTATGGGATGATGCATTACGCAACGAGTAAAGAGACTTGCCGGTAACGAGATTGAACTAGGTATTGAGATACCGACGATCGAATCTCGGACAAGTAACATACCAATGACAAAGGGAACAACGTATGTTGTTATGCGGTATGACCGATAAAGATCTTCGCAGAATATGTAGGTACCAATATGAGCATCCAGGTTCCGCTATTGGTTATTGACCGGAGATGAGTCTCGGTCATGTCTACATAGTTCTCGAACCCGTAGGGTCCGCACGCTTAATGTTCGATGACGATCGGTATTATGAGTTTATGTGTTTTGATGTACCGAAGGTTGTTCAGAGTCATGGATGTGATCACGTACATGACGAGGAGTCTTGAAATGGTCGAGACATAAAGATCGATATATTGGAAGGCTATGTTTGGACATCGGAATGGTTCCGGGTGAGTTCGGGCATTTACTGGAGTACCAGGGGGTTACCGGAACCCCCCGGGGAGTCAATGGGCCTTATTGGGCCTTAGTGGTCGAGAGGAGGAGGCGGCCAGGTGGAGGGTGCCCCCCCAAGCCCAATCCGAATTGGGTGGGGGGCCGACCCCCCTTTCCTTCCCTCTCTCTCCATCTTCCTTCTTCTCCTACTCCAACTAGGGAAGGGAGAGAATCCTACTCCCGCCGGGAGTAGGACTTCCCCCTTGGGCGCGCCATGAGAGGGCCGGCCCTCCCCTCCTCCACTCCTTTATATACGGGGGAGGGGCACCTCATAGACACAGAAGTTGATTGTTTAGCCGTGTGCAGTGCCCCCCTCCACAGATTTCCACCTTGGTCATATCGTTGTAGTGCTTACGCGAAGCCCTGCGACGGTAACTTCATCATCACCGTCATCACGCCGTCGTGCTGACGAAACTCTCCCTCGACCTCAGCTGGATCTAGAGTTCGTGGGACTTCACCGAGCTGAGCGTGTGCAGATCGCGAAGGTGCCGTATCTTCGGTGCTAGGATCGGTCGGATCATGAAGACGTACGACTACATCAACCGCCTTGTCATAACGCTTCTGCTTTCGGTCTACGAGGGTACGTGGACAACACTCTCCCCTCTCGTTGCTATGCATCACCTAGATGGATCTTGCGTGTGCGTAGGATTTTTTTTTGAAATTACTGCGTTACCCAACAGTCTGCAACCCGGACACGCCTGTCTCGGCGGCAGCAGAAGGGCGTCCTGATGGCAACAAGAAAGCCAAGGCGGCGAGGGACTCGACGCGCGTTGTCGAACGGCTGCAGTCGTCGATAGAACAGTGCATCGCCGACGCCAGGAGCCACACCGCCAAGAGGGAGGAGAAGTCCGAGGCGAGGTGGTCGGCATTGATGACGAAGCAGGACGTCAAGCTCGACCTTCTCAGGACCAACGTCATCGCGAAGAAAGGGAACACTGACCTGGCGTTCCTGATGGGAGCAGACATGGCGATGATGGACCAGCAGGTGAAGACGTGGTACCTGGCGGAGCGTGACCTCATCTTGAACTAGATGCCGGGACCGGCGGCGACCACTGCCACGCCAACACCGAGCACTGCAACTGCGCCCACGCCTACGCCGAGCACTGCAACTGCGCCCACAACGCCTACGCCGAGCTCTCCCACCCCTATGGTAGAGTAGCCTACCATTTGAATTCTATGTCTATGATTCCTGCCTTTTTGATTGTCGGACTTTGGCTATGTTCGATCGCCGAACATGTCTCTTTTTTGGTAGCGGAAAAGAGAACTTTGAATTTTTGTGTGTTTGGGCCGAAACCTGGGAGCACGGCTGGAAACGTGTGCCTCCCAAGCCGAATAAAACGCCGGGGCAAACCCACAAAGGCCTTCGCTGGATACGATGGGGGGCCAAACTGCCGGAGATACTCGAGTGTTTTGAGGACTACACACAATCACGGCTATATATTGCAATATGATAAATTCAGGGCGAACCATACAGTCCATGTCACACGCACGAACACAAACTTATTCCCAAATTTATTAACCGATATAGCGGCTAGCATAGAGTAGCAGGTCGAGAGACGATAGATGAAACAACCGATGCTGCGTCCCGCTCTGATCTTTTTTCGGTTCAGTCGCTGCTTGCGCTGCTGCTCGGGTTGGCGAAGACGTCGTCGAGAACATCTTGGTCGACGATGAAATCCTCTGGACCAGGTGCAGCGCCCACCAACGGAAAAAGCTCGGCGTCGGGAAACATCAGGTCTTCATCCATGAGGATCTCCTCCAGAAACATCCCATCTGCACCATCTTCCTGCACATCATTGCTTTGCGGCACCACCACACTCTCACCATTACCACCAAGGTTTTCGCTCTGCTGCTGCTGCTGCTGTCCGCCGTCGCCGTTGCCATCGGCGACGTTTCCCTCTATAATCTCCGGTGGGATGGCGACGTCTCCCACTACAATCTCCGGTGGGATGACATCAGGATCAGTGTTGCCAACGGCAAAGGCCTCAACGTCGTTGGTCACCGGGTAAGCGCACAAGTAGTAAGCAGCAGGATGGACAGTGGGCAGCGCCACTGCTCCTGCAGGCCCTGCCGGACGAGGCGGAGATGCCATAGTTTCAGCAGCAGAGTTTTCACCTGCGAAGTCAGTGCCGCTGTTCCTGTCCAGGAAGAACACGCGCTCGGTAGTCGCCTGGCTGATGGGTGGGAGAATCATCAGCCCCTCCGCCGTCGCCGTGGCTCCGATCGGCGCCGAGGGGAACGGAAACGGAACCGGCACGTAGCGAACGTCCGACGGCGGCGGGATAGGAAGCGCACGAGGACGAATTGTCCGCACCCCATGCACCGGCCATGGAGGATTCGGGTCCGGCATGTGGCGCTTCCTGGTGATGAGCCTCGCCCTCGCCGCCGATACCGGAACCGTTGTCGGCGTAGCACGGCCGGCCAGCCGCGCCTCCCGTTGGTGCTCGAGGAGCACGGTGGCGAGGAAGTCGCAGGACTCGGTGTAGGCGGCGGCCTCGGCGATGTCCGATTCCAGTATGATGCGGCGGTGGTGGGACTGGGCGCAGGCCCAGGCGCGCACGGCGAGCTCCTGCACGAAGAGCTCGCAGAGCTTGGCCAGGTACGCCGGCGTGTCGGCGGCGATCATCATGCCGTCCTCCTCGGCGCGGATGAGCCTCTTAAGGCGGGCCATGGGCAGTATGCGGTCGCTGAAGTCCACCGTCGCCTCCATCTCCTCCTGCCGCTCCCTCCAGAACTCGTCCACCGCCCGCTGCTGCGGCGCCGGCAGCGCTGGCCTCGGCCCCGTGCGCACCTCCACGCGCCCCTCCCCCGCTCCCGTTCCTTCCCCTTGCTCGGTCCCCATCACCCTGCGTTTTGTGTTTGCATGCACGCACGTACCATCGAATCGATCAGTTAATGCTCAATCCTAGGAGTATCTGTAAGAAGAACCAAACTAAGCAGATAGATGTGTTACCTTAGCAAAACTGCAAACTCGGTCACTATATTATAGTAACACACTTGGAAGCTAGAGGTGGATTGTGATGAGTGGGGAGATGGACACGAGGAGGGTGGCCTCTATATAGGACCCAGGGGATGCCATGCCAGTATGAACTCCCGTGTTGCTTTAGCCTTAGCATCCGTATCTGTCCATTGTTTTGCTGAAACAGCATTTGTCTCGAGCCAAGCAGACAAAAAGTCATCGTGTTAAAATCTTAAAATGGTCTGGATGCGTGCCACTCTAATTCACGCAAGACTGGTTGCACGTACACCTGGTCCTGGTGCTCACCGTCTCCGCAGCCTTCTTCCATGCATGGCATGCTTATCCTATGGACCGTAGAGTGTATCTCAACGTGTACTGCACAACATGCAGCCTTCAGGGTGCGAGGGGCGTGTGAGCCGTCAGGGCCAGAAACGACGCCGGGAAGAGATGGCTGCATACAGTACAGCTTTCCATTTTGGATGCTTTCCGCTGCATACAGCCGTTCACTTCGTGCTTTCTGTTGTGTATTTTTCCGGGATGCTCAAGGATGGATGTTTTATTTTAAGATAACTCAAGGATGGATGTATATGTCCGTGGTTTGCTAGCCACTGTTTTGAGAATGTACGCATGCAAGGGGTTTGATCCATGTGTGCTTTCTGTTTAGCCCTTTATATGTGGAGACAAATCCAACTTTGGCGCCCTCTCAAAAGTGACAAACCTATCATTTGGAGTTTGCTATATAGTGAACGTTCACAAGTAACTAAAAAGTGAGTAACGCCCTTTGCTAGTATATTTGAGGTAAAATGCTGCAATCCGGGGATGCCAGTATGTATCAAAGTGAAAAATTGAGCGGTGCCGATACCTACCGGCTCCTGCCTAGCGAGTCAGCTAGCCACACCTTGCACCGTATATTTAGGCTCCATTCGGAATCACTCCACTCCATAACTCCGCCGCGGAGCGGAGCGGCATACAATACAAACACGGAGAGCAGCAAACTGGGCGCTCCCTGGTGACGGAGCGGTGGTTTGCCGAACACAGCCTTACTTATGCATTGTATAAAAGAGTTTTCTCTGTTTATAAAATATTGGTATTTCAGCAGCTACCCCACCACTGGACTTTACATGCAGAAGTAAGAGCAATGTGCCAGACCCAATCTCTCTCTTCTCCCATGCAATAAATTCAGCATTTTATTTCACTTTAGCTAGTTTAAAACATCCATATCTTTTAGGTCATATATCCGTTTTTGAAACATTTTTTATATTTGAATTCCTTGTTCCATAACCTTTAAAATGAGACCAGTTTTGGATGTTTCTTAACAACATGTAAATTTGAACATACATTTCACATCTCAAAATAATCAGTTTCACAATGCTAAATTACAATTTCACTTTATGTACTTACTATTTCACAATTCAGAACCTACATATTACTTTTCACTGGCTTGTTTTACAAAATAGCATCTATTTCAAATGCACATTTCTCAAATAACCCATTTCACTTTTTATAATAAAACTATTTCACATTTCCAAATAATCAGTTTCACATTAACACACTATAATTTGGCTTATGTGGTTACTATTTTACTTAGAACCTACATTTCACAATTCAAAACATATATTTCACTTTTCACTGTCTTGTTTCACATAAATCACATCTATTTCAATTTCACATTTTGAAGTCATATTTCACTCTTCTGAAAAAGACTGTTACACATTTTCAAATAATCAGTTTCACAAGTTTACACTC
Organism: Aegilops longissima; assembly: GCA_021605205.1. Classification (NCBI taxonomy): domain Eukaryota; kingdom Viridiplantae; phylum Streptophyta; class Magnoliopsida; order Poales; family Poaceae; genus Aegilops; species Aegilops longissima. Next base: position 23,636 of record JAHIAM010007370.1, on the reverse strand, counting down.
TACATTTCACTTTTCACTAGGTTGTTTCACAAAATACATATATTTCAATGCACATTTCTTAAATAAACTATTTCACTCTTTTGAAATAAATTGTTTCACAATTTCAAATAAACAAATTCACAAAGATGCATTATAATTTCATTTTCTCTGATTGCTATTCAGAATTGAGAACCTACATTTCACTTTTCACTGGGTTATTTCATAAAAAATACATATATTTCAATTGCACATTTTCCAAATAACATGTTTCGCTCTTTTGAAATAAACTGTTTCACATTTCTAAATAATATGTTTCACAATTTGTCATTTTAGTTTCATATTTGGGTTAATATATGTAGGTTTCTAATGAAATAAGTTGGTATCACATATTTCTATTGAAAAAGGTTTTCGCATATTTTTCTAGTGAAATGGGGTTGTTTCACACATAAAATGTGAAATGTTGAAATTTAAAAGTGTTCAAAATATATCAAAAATTGGTCTAGTTCTAAAGGTCTTGGGGCCGAGAGTTCAAATATATAAATTATTTTGAAAACAAACTTATAGTTGAACTGATAAAATCAATTTAATATAGCCTATCCAAAACAATAAGGTGGGCATCAAGGAGGAGTTACCGTGATGTCCACGTGTCCTTTAGCTAGCGATAGAAAAAAAAACAGAGGGATACGAGAGATCGAAAGCAAGACCTAGCCCGAGGTCTTTGCACGACCCCCTTCTCTCGCCGCCGCCTCTTCCCCACCTCGATTCTCCTCGCCGCCACCCTCGCTCTGCCTCCATCCTCCCAAGCAACGCCCTCTCTCTCGTCGACCTCGACGCTTAGGGTTCCTAGCCGCCGCCGCCGCACACACCGGGCCGGAGCCACCTCCACTCGGCGCCTGTCCCTTCCACTGTCGCCGAGCTGCTCCGCCCATCTCCGCAGCTCTTCAAACTGGGGTGGGGTCTCCGCAGCTCTTCAAGCCGGGGGGTGGAGGAGCCGGGAGGCGAAGATGCAGACGGTGCGGGGTGGAGCAGAGAGGCCGAAGACCCAGGCGGTGGACGCCTGACGGAGTGGAGGAGAGGCCGATGATAGGGACAAGCAGGAGCAGCGTCATGGATCGGCAAGGAAGGGGAGGGCCGCCGGTGATGCTCGTCGGCGAGCCTCCGAACAGGGAACCAGCGGGGAGCACGCCGCCGTAGGGGAAGGAAGGGGGAGACATGGCGGCGACTGGCTGGGCCAAACCGCGAACGCCCATCGGCGACTTCGGTTGGGGTCCATCCCGTTCTTCCTCCCTCACTCGATGCCAAAACCAGAGCATCAAGAAGAAGGTCAATCACCAACGAGGTGCACATGGGTGGCGTGAACAGACGGCTACCCCATGAACTAGGTACTCATCTATCTTTATCTCTCACTCACTCACGTTTTATGTGATTCATGGTTTTCTTTATTTCTTGTTCATCGTCATCCTACATATCGAGTTCATCTTCCAAGCACCCCTTGCGGAAAGAAAGAAAAAGGCAAGTATTCCCAAGGATGGCATGTATTATTCTTTCCGTTGACAAGTTCATGCACGGTTAGTTATTAATTCATTCATAATTTGTTAACTTGAATGTATGTATCGGTTTTCACCAATTACAGTTAAGGCAATCTGCTAATTACATCAGCACCAGATACTGCACCACGGACCACGAGGTCAAGAACTCAGGTAGACGCCAGCATCGTCACGATAGAGCTGAGTGGAATTGTGGGAAGGAGAAGTCTGTCGGAAAGGTGAAAAAATAGTAAACTTTAGGGGAGATGAACCAAAAACAAGAGAAATAGTGTGATTCTTGGGGCTGGATGAGTTCAAATGTTCCAACCTTTTTGTGGAGATGAGCTGCAAAGAAAGATTGAAAGTGTAGTCTGCAATTGTGCATTTGGCTATATGCACGGTCATGTAGCTAGAAAGAATAATTTCTTGTGATGCCAAGTATGCTAAAGTGATCCTATTTTCAGGGGAAATGAGATATGTATGCTATAGTATTTAGGATCAACTGGAAAGGGGAACTGGGTTTAAACAAAACATATGACAAAAAGTAAAACAATTTAGTTGTGGGGGTTTTCTGAAGGAATTTTAGGGGATTAATGATGAGGATCAGGTTTTTTATTGATGAGTAGTGTGTTTTCTGATCTGTGTGTTTTTCTGTAGGACATATTGGGTCGAGTGATAGCCAAGGGTCTCAGGCCGGACGAAACAAATGTGGCCAAGATGATGTCTGATGACACGGAACCCAGTTTTTGTCATATCCAACTCGTCGGCCACCGAGGTACTACAGAAGATGGTCCAAGGTCTGCTTGTTATTTTCTTCGTACAAAATTAGCAGTATCCTTGACAGTCTTACCTTCTCCTCTCCTCGCATCGCCGGCCCGGAAGCCGAGCTCGGGTCGCTGCCTCCGCCGCCATTTCCCATGCCTCTGGATCTGAGCTCACAAGCGTGACAGCAGCTCTTGGTGGATGAGAGCTGGGTCTCGACCGGACGCAGCGACCTTCCTGGTCCCTGCTGCCGTCGGAGAGGCGAGGATGGCGTCCACGCTGCTGCATGGCTCCACGACCCCCAGCATGTTAGCGACAACAGCTATATCTTCGCGCTGCCGTGACTACCTGGCAGACACCCCTCCTTTAGCCTGTAGCTACTTTGTTTTGTTCAGCTTGACCGAATGCTACTACTTTGTGTGCCTGTCTCTATTTTGGCATGACGATCAGAGCAGATACCGTTTTGCTACTTACCATGACATGTTTGTTCATCTCAGGTTGTGTATTTTCTAATGTTGTTTGATAACAGAAGAGTTTTCCCAGATTGGTGGAAAGTGGAGAAAAGTTGGGTTCAAACAGATACTTGTTTATTTTTTTCAGGGTTAATGTTGCTCTTCTTGCTTCTCTGAGCATGATTGTTTCATAATTTGCATAGGATCTGTAGACATGGGAATGCTCAAGTGTCAACTGTCATGAGACAATGAGAACAACATTTACAGAAAGTAGAGTGCCTCCCAAGGTAAAATATTTACTCAAATGTTTTTTAGTACGAGTTGAAGGCCTTACTTCTAACATTTCCAACAACTTCCCTTCTCTAGGTGTGGGCAAGCCATTGCTAGAGGCCACCATCATGCACTGCCACGAGATTTTATACCTCTTGATGATCATTGTCCTGATCGGCGACATCCTGGATGCACAGATTGTCATTGACTCACTTGGTTTCTACTCCCTCTGTCCCATAATGTAAGACGTTTTTTGACACTAGTGTAGTGTTAAAAAACGTCTTACATTATGGGACGGAGGGAGTAGTATTTACTGGCATACTTTTACTACTTGAGTACTGAGCTCACAATCATAACCACAGCCTGATGAGAACATTCTGAACTAACTGAAGATAGCTTGCTTCTGTTTTATGGTACATGCATAATAATCATAGCTGACAGAAAATGTGCTTATTCAACATGAAGGTAGGTGATGGGAAGGTATGGTGCTCATGGGCCTCAGTGCTACTATCATATAATGATAATTGCTGCAAAGTTCATACAATGTTCCCTGTTTGTATTATTCGAATGTTGGCATTGTTTTCAAAGATTCAATTTAGTTGGATCGAGTTTGTGTTTTAACTTCCTAACGTGTGCATGCAAATCAGTTTGAACTAAGAATTAAAGGTAGTATTCCTTTAAAGTTTATTTTTCTATTGAAATGTGCAGTTTTGCACATCTCTATGCCCCCTTTTCTGTGTGTGGATCAAACAGTAGAAATCAATATTAATATTCTTTATCTGCCTGCTAACTGAGAGGCGTGGCCTTTTTATGTCAAGCTGAGAGTTTAATTATGACAAGGATATGTTGGAAACTAAGCCAGGAAAATGGGGTTTCACAGGGTAATTTAGTTATAGCCTTTGCTTGCAGTTTCTTGTAGTTTCCTTCTTTGCATTAGGAGTTTTATTTCTGCAATCGCTTATCTCTGTTTTCATATAGTTGTGTATTTTCTAGAATATTTGATTGCTGATTTCAGCAATATATTGTGTCTTTACCACAACCCCTACATGCAAGGATTTATCTATGTCTTTTATTTTCTCTATCATAAAGATCATCTATGTTTAGTTTGCACATATTATGTTGGCATGTTCAACGGCGTGGTATATCTCCCACCCCACCAGCTCTTCCCAAGGATCCCAAAACCTGGATCAGTGGTATGCTGCTGAAGCAGTTACTCTTAGATCAGCTGTTAAATGAAAACCATATAAGGTATCATTACACATTTCACCTGTGTTCATGAATAGAAACTAAGGTGTGCATATTCTGTAGTCTTATAATTGTTTTTCTGGCATCTAGATTCTACCAAATATAGTAATAACCAAATATGCAATTTTTGGGCAAGGTCCAAATGCTATTGAAAAATAGAAATGGTATGATGCATACTATTTAAATTTATAGATGATGTTACAGAAAATAGCGTCGATATTTTTAGACTACCTGCTTCAATACAGAACTTTGGCTCAACACTCGGATGGTGTTTATTTATGCAGAGAAAATTGTAATGCATGTCAGTTTTTGTTGTTATCAGGAACTATTTTTTATGATGTGGATTTCTGTGTGGTTTATCTCATCCAATATCAAACTCATGTTGAACATCATATCTAAACTCGTCGTACTTCTTTTTCTTGCTTCAGGTTGGGAAGCAGTCAATTGAAAGTGGGAATTGAAATGTCTTGCCATGACAGAACTTCCAAGCAGATGTCTCTATGGCTAAAATAAATCTTTTTTCCCTCGAGTCATAAACTGCAACGGGTAGTTGGTCGGCCACTGTCGGTTGAAAGTGGGAATTGGAATGTCTTGTTGTTCTAGAATTCTTGTTTTGGTTGACAATCTTCTCTGTTAATACAGACATGTTAGTATTTATGAAACCACTAAGCTTGCCCTGCTTTATGAGTGAACACTCGTCTGCTGTAGTTTTATTACCTTGTCTTAAAATTTTAACCATTAAGCTCATCTGAACTAGCTCTTTTTTTGCTGAATTACACATGATAATGCTGTCATGTAAAGATGTTAACAAGTACGGAAGCTTGATTCGTGCGCACAGTTTTGCCTCAAGAGGCGCCACAAGGTGGCGCCCCAGCCCCTAGTCCAAAACATTAACGTGCGCATCAACGGCGCCTCCTCACGCGTTCGCATGTACGACAAAAAAAATACACATCCATCAGGCTCTCATCGTTCGTCCCTGTCTTTACTGTGTCGAAGTACAGAAAAAACTGGCGATGGATCTCTTCCTTCCTTGGAAGGTAACCTCTACTTTTCTTTTGTCCCACATCGTCATATCAGCTCTCGCACGCAATCTCCAAAGCCTCCGCCGTCGTCGCCGCCGCCGCCTCAGCCATTTCTCTCGTCTTCTCCTCCCCGTTCCCCTGCCCTGGCCTATCTCTAGCACTCCGCCTCTCCCTTTCTTCCTCGAGTACGGCAGCGGAAGGGGGGTCGCGACGGGAGAGAGGTTCTCCGCCCCTGACAGACGACGTCACCGCCTCCGACCTCGGCCTCGTCTGCAGCAGCAGCAGCAGGGACCTCTGCCCGTGTGTCTCTGTCTCGCTGCTCATCCTCCGGGAAGGGACTCGGAAGGAGGGTCGTGCTCCTGGTTGGGATCTCCGTGCTCCCGCTCCTGCGCCTCCATCTGCGTTCGATCTCGTCACCGGTGAGTGGTGAGTAGTGCTCTGCTCAGCGTGGGGATGACCTATGAGATTCTTAGTTTGAAATCTGATGTGAATCTCCTAAAAACCGATGCAAATCTGTCTTAGAACATAACCTTCGAATCACGGAACCTTGGAGATTTTCTGAAGCTTTAGTCCCAAGCCTAAAAATGGCTAGCTGGCTAGGTTAATCATCGCTCTGAGGAAATCAAAATCTTCTCTGGGAATGGCCACTCTGAATGTTCTGAACCATCCCTTGATGCTGTCTCTAGGTCCGTCCAGGCCCTGCCGTCCACTTGCCGACTTCTTGTTGGCGCAATGGGTGGGGTAAGTTGGTCTGTGTTGGTCTCCAGTTTTGGTCTTCTTGTAGAGGTCTTCGGCGGCGGTTGTGACGCGGCTCGGTTGCTCTGTGGCTTGTCCCATCACCATCGGCATGAGGTTGGCCTAGGTGAAGCAAGTATTGTAGTACGCGTGGTGGGTGTGTTTGCTAATTCCTGTGATTGGCATTGTAATAGCCGAAAGGCGTTGTTTCTGGCTTCTTTGCCGCTTATTATTTAATATATGATACGCATGCTCATACGTATTCGAGAAAAATGTTCTGAACCATCCCTACCCATATAAAGAAATTGCGGGAGCGGGACGGCGGATCTGCTCCGCCGGTGCGGGATGCGCTACTATCGCCATGCAGCAGAACGGCGTCGACCTGATCTTGTGGAGGGCAGGTGAATTATTTCTGTTCTTTATCTTTTCCCTTTTCTTGCTACTACGATCTGGCAGTTAGAATCTATTTTTTGTAACATCGGCAAACAATCTCAGGATTTCGCACATGTGCAATCTTCACAGTCAATAATTTCTTGATATAGAGTCGAACCAGAACATGTATCAAGGGATCATGACATATCTAGCATCGGTATTTGAAGATGGCAAGATCTGGTCATGGCATCTGACTTTTGACAAGTCAGTATCTTCCAAGAAAATTAATCCTGCTCGGCCTCTTCGCGTGGTTCGTTGAGTGATGGGTCGTGCCATTGTCTAACTGGGTGCCCCTCGTGGCCGCCGACTGGGCGATCATTCAGGTAGCTGTTGTTTCTTTCCCCTGTGTTGGTCAGATCATAAATGGATTCATAGCTCGTTTGATGCCATCTTACTTTTAGTATAGCATGTATAATGTCTCATCTTGGGCATTCACATGATACTTTGTAATTTCTGAAAGAGAAACAGAGTGTGAACTATAGCTTTTTATTTGTTAGGAAATCTGATATGTTTTGTTTTGTTAAGTGCTAATAATGATTTTGAAAGTGAGATTAGCAGCAAACAACATTTTATCTGGGCCCCTAATGGTTCCGTTTGTCTTCTTAGTTCTCACCCTTTTGTATCCGTGATGCAGTATGGGGTTGTAGAAGATTTGAACAAAAGATGGAAGCACCTTATACTGAACACAACGGTACAGTATGTGCTGTTCCCTTGCTCTATTTACCTTATTGTTTGTTTATGGAGATAGTCATGCTCATTTTACCTCTATTGTACCTTACAACTCCAATAGAGCCTTGGGAGGGATTGAACAAACTTTTGATTGAAGTTTGGCCCAACTACATGGAACCGAAACTATCAAGGAAGTCCAAATCTACTGTCGAGGTGAGCTTCTGCCTGAAATTATATTTCGTGCTTGGATGCAACTTAGTAGTTGGTAGTTCAAAAGGTTTCGCAAATAACATTAGATTATACTATATGCATTTGATCCATGGAAGTTGATTATGTAGAATCAAATCATTTCAAAATTCCTTTTGATTCTGTTGATTTGAGGTAGACGGTACACCTGCTGCAGTGGACTTCGTCGTCTCATTGGCATGCTTGCCCGCGACAGTACACCTGCTGCAGCTCCGGTGAGACGCTGGAGCTCATGGCGGCGCTCACGGCGGTGTGCCTCATACTGTACCTCAAATAACATATTGATCTTCTACTAATTTTCTGATCAAACTGGGAATCATACTATTCTCTTTCTGTCCAGTAAGCCCCACTAATCACTAGGTCTCATTACTCTTTCTATCTGAAGGGGCATGCGAGAGCGGAGGATAGAGGTTGCCACGAAATACCCAACAAATGCACTTGTCGATCGTCTTGCTCTTATTAAGTAGTCGTTTCGATGAAAGTATATCTGCCGCCTGTTCATTTTTCAATTCACTTTCAATAGACAGTTTGCATTATCTGTTTTTTTCTGGGAGTTGAAGCAAAGAATTTGTTATGTTTCCTTATGCTGTGAATCTGAAGTGTTTCTTGCTAACTAAGAACCCTGCACAGCTAGATGCTGCACTGTCGGTCCTGAATCCTTGGATATTGGGAAGTTTGAAGAAGCATGTGGTGTAGGTATGTTTTTGCAATCAATATATATTTATATGCTTCTGCAAATTATAAATCATGTACTCACATGTGGTGTAGGTATGATTTGATAATGTGGTTGTTTGGATGCTAAAAGAATAATAAATCGATGCACATTTTTTATGATCAGACGTAAGGGCCAATGTTTTGTAATGGAGTAGCACCATTAATGCCCAACTGGACCTTTTTGTGTGTGTGTGTGTGTATTGGGGGAGGGTCAAACTTTGTATTTATCAACTATTAGTGGATTGCCCTGCCTGTGAATCCAATGGATCGTACAGGGGACCTACGACATTGTACTATAATTGTTCTCGAAATGTTCTAAATGTTTGGTGCTTGATAAATATCAAACTTCTAGGCCCTTTCAGAATAAATTTCAGTAGTCAACAGTGTAAGTGTTCTAAAAAAAGTCAGAGGACCAACCGATGGCGTAAAGTTACATATAATCAATATTCCATGTTCTCTATTACAATAACAGTGTTTAAAGAAATAGTAATACTAGAGTTGGAAAGCATAATGTGCCTTGGATCATGTCTCATGTCTTTTTTTCTCATTGCCCAAACACTGTTTGTTCTGCTATATGTCCCTTCTTTCAGTCTTAAGGTTTATACATGTATTGATTTTACAAGATTAGATTCACAGGTTAGTTCTAATGGTGTGACATGGATTGTGTTTGCGGTCTTCCAGCTTTCCTGTTTCTTCCATGCATGTGAAGGACTCATATCTTACAACCTGAAAACTGAATGTACCTCGTACAAAGGCAGCTTGGCAGTTGTGGCACTCTTATATAGTAGAAAAAATGTTATTTGGTGAAAAGAAACATAGCCTATGCAGTAATAAAAATAAATACACTGATCCACTTCATTTCTGAGATAAATGATTAGTGTTCAGATATAAGAGGAGATCATTTGAATTCGTCTATTGCAGCTACAAATCAATGAACAATTTCAAAAATGGAGCTGCACTATTGTTTAGTATTAGCCTTCACAACCTTTTCTTAGACAACGCTTGATTCTGCAACACTACTCCATGCTGTGACAAGCATTTCACCAATGAACACGTTTTACAAAAATATCATCAGCCAAGCTTTATTGATTAGGGTTTAGCATAACCGAACACAAAGAACTTTAAAATTGTGAAATCCAACGATTCTGCAACGGGCGTTCTGGACGGCAAGGTGATTGTTGAGGCCTCATATGGAGGCATGACCTTGCTGTTCAATTTGCAGATGGTGCCCATCGCCGCTGCTACCTCCGGAAGGTCGCGGAGGAGGCCACCCGAGCTGGACAACGGGCGCCTTTGGATGTGGAGGGGTCCGACCAGAGGAGCGGCATGTACTTCCCTTGGTACTGTTTGATGTATCTAAATATGTCTTTATTAATAATTTTATTTTTAACTATTATTTATGTTTGTTACTTCCATTCTGATGCTTCTAGACCAAAATTAACGAGCTTTACATACTGGTTTTCTCACTTTTCTTTATAGAGAAGTCCAACTCATTACCATCTTATGTAGTATTTCTTATATTTGTGCCTTGTATCCTTAGTAGAGCTCAATCATTGATCTGCTTATATCTCCCATCTCCCAGTCTTTGATCCTTATGTTTTAATGGTTCAAATTCACATCGGGCATCATTACCTTGACCAATCTCAGTGACACACTCGAGGAAGATAAAATTATGATGGACCACATGGCGTTAGGCATAATATACCACTGTATTTCTGTGATTCCAAAGATGTTAGCTATTACTCCTTCCGACTAAAGTTTTACTAAACTAATGACAAGTAAGATGGAGCGGAGGGAGTACTAGGAAAGCTCAGAATCTTAGTTCAAGTTTCAGAACTCAAGAGGTATCCTATACTCTTGAAACTTTTATTAGGAGGTGCTCTCCTTAAATACATGCTTTTGCTCTACCCCCTTCTACTAGCAATTCGATGGTGCTGCTTGAATATTTTGTTCCTAATGCATGCAACACAATACATCCCTTATCTGCATAGATCTGCTTGTTCTCGAATCGGTTCAAATAAATATGATGCTGATTTGGTTCCTTCTACTTCTACAGGTTTGAATACTATGATCAGATTTTTTTTCCCGAGAATCCACAAGTTTTGCTGGTCTTGAAGAATGTATTAATTTCATTGCAAACTTAAAATTCAGAGAAGATATGCAAGGAAGGGCGCCGCCTCTCCCTCACCGTCCATCGTCTCTAGACACGACGTCGTGAGCAACACCTGCTATCTATATATATGAACTATCTATCATCTTTAGCTAATCTCTAGACACATCGTCATCAGCAGCACCTGCTATCTATATATATGAACTCTACTTTTCTTTTGAAGATCGTTTTTCTTTAGGAGCATGTTAGCCTTTGATTTCAATTCAATGTTGTCCTCTATCATCCACCTTGTAAGATTGTGACCTATCTTATAATATGCACCTATTACCCTGCTATGTCTCTTGAATGAACACTTTTCTCTATTTTTTTGTTAACTGTACCTGGCCTCTGATGATGCATGCAGCACAACCTGACAGCCAAGGCAAGCAAGAGGAAGCGCTGCCAGGCGCGCCCCACCTACTAGTGTGAAATAAAAGGGTGGGTCTATGCTAGAGAGAGAGAGAGAGAGAGAGAGAGAGAGAGAGAGGGAGAGGGAGAGGGAGAGGGAGAGGGAGAGGGAGAGGGAGAGAGATCAATGCTTTTCCTGCCATATCAAGGACATGGTGGGGGCCAATAGTTGTATTAGGTTAGGTATGATATTCAATTTGTATGGAAAAAAGGGGGGGAATATTAGATGTCTATGTAACACCCCGGATGTAACTTTCCATATTTGTAACTCCAACTCTTGCCATTTTCGGCATTGTGATATGATATTCCCTCTGTGGTTGGGTTTTTTCTTCATTTTTGCATTTTGTCCATGTCATGCATTTCATATCATGTCATCATGTGCATCTCATTCGCATACGTGTTCGTCTCATGATTCCGAGCATTTTTCCCGTTGTCCGTTTTGCAATCCGGCACTCCTATGTCCCTCGGCGTCCCCTTTTAACATTTTTCCGTGAGCGGGTACTAAACTTTCTCGGAATGTACCGAGGTTTGTCAAGTGGCCTTGGTACACCACCGATAGACCACCTGTCAAGTTTCGGGTCATTTGGAGCTCGTTTGGTACTCCAACGGTTAACCACACTCTTGTAAAGGCCTCTTTTAAGTTGCAGCCCAACACCCCTTCAAAATAGCCAAATAACCCATCTAAGTCACTTCCATGCTCTCCGTCGTCGGATCACGATCGTGTGGGTGAAAACTACACTCTATTTGGAGCTTCCTAGCTCCTTCTACCTATAAAAACACCTCCTCCCCCAAAATTTCGGATCAACTCCACCCCTAACCCTAACCCCGCTCCTCTCACGCCACGACGATCCGGACCGGGCCGGACACGTCCTTGCCGCCGCCCGGCCAACCGGGAGCCGCCACGTGGCGCCACGCCCACATCGCCGCCTCCTCCCAAGAGTTCAGCAGGCCAAAGGGGCCCTCCCGCCCACGCGCCGGCCGTGCCTGCCGCCTCCTCCGGCCGGCCGCCGCCTAGCGCTGCCGCCCGGTGAAGCCCAGCCGCCTTGAAGCCGCCGCCGTCCATGCCGCCTCACTGCCTCGACCCGTCGCCCATTGCCCACAAGGCTGTCCTGGCCGGCCCGCCACCCAAGGCCCGGCCCGGCCCTCCTCCGGCCTCTCCCTCCTCCGGCGCCCGTCCCCGGCCGCCGCTGCTCCCGCTCCGGCGAACCTCGATACGAGCCATATCGGATCTGAGACGGTTGACTTCTCCTTCTCCCCCGAAATTTCCTCTAAGTCTGTTAATCTGTCATAATTTTGTTGCATTTTCATCGCACCATAACTTTGCACCCATGGCTCCGTTTTGGGCGTGTAGCATACCGAAATGTTCGTCCCGATGAGTACATCATTTCATCTCATTGCATCATTTTCATTTTAGCTCATCTTGATGCCCGAAATGCTGTTAGAAGAGGGCTATGTGATGTTAGTTTCAGATTCTTATCAGAACATGCACTTTTGTCATTTTTGCCATGATTGATGTGTGCACCCTATGATCTTGAGTCCTACATGTGTTTTGTAATATGCCATGCCATCTTTACAGGGGTGTATGCCATGTATTTTTGTGATCTCTGTGGTGACTAGCACAAGCATGCAAACTAGGCTTCATGATGTTGCTGATTTCAGCCCCTGTTTTGCTGATATTTTTATGCCATGTAAACTTGACGCTACAGAGAGATCCATGCATATTTTGAGATACTTCAGTAAGGATGTTTTGAATATATGGTTATCCTCTATACATCCATGCCTTTGTTTGCAATTATGGATTGCCATAGCTTGAGTCAATCGAGCTTTACTTTTGCTATAAAATGTTTCCTGGCAGATTGTTTACATGTTGTTCAATTTTTCCAAGGTTGTTGTAGTTGATCCGTGTATGCTATGATGTTGTTCTTGCCATGTATAGCTTTTATGCCATGTCTTCTTGATGGATGTATGCTTAGTTTATCATGAAATGCTCTGTAGTGAGTGCATCGAGCTCGCGAAGATGCCTACTTAATTCTGTCAATGTCATGCCATGTTTGCTGAATCTGTTAACGAAACTTGCTATGTTTACGTGGGTGCCATCATATCTTCTGATCCTTTTTGGCTCATGTTCAGTAAGGGACTTTTGTTATATGCTTTGAGTAGATTCGTGCCATGCCTTGTTTTGCTATTATAAGTTCCTGTAGCATGTTGTTTGCTTGCTCTGAACATTGCTTCCTGATGCTGATTCTGCCATGTTTAGTATTTTCTCTAAGTCTGTGAAGCTGATATATTTTGCACTTTTGCCATGCTTGTTTGGACCTGTTAATTTGTGAATTAGCCGTAGCTCAGTGTTCATCTTTTGTCAAGCATCTTGAGTAGATCACTGTGATATGCTTTGTTGGTACGTTTGGGTGCAGTAGCTTAATTTCTTGTTGCTTGCTATGTGGCATCATGCTGTTAATGGCAGATTGGTGCCATTCTTGTTTTGCTTGTCATTTGCAAACCGTGCATCCGATTCCGGTGATCTTTATATCGATTTCAACCGAAATCATCTCACCTTTCCAGCGGCATACTTGGTTTGCCAAGTTAATGCCTTGTTCATTATTTTCCTTCCGGAGCACGCATATGCATTGCATCTCACATCTCGCATATCATGACATGTTTTGCATCATGTTGCTTGTGCATTGCACCGTGATTTATTGTGGTTCCTTTGTTTGTGTTCTTGCTTTGGGTAGAGCCGGGAGACGAGGTACGTGTACGAGGAACCTGTTGAGAACGCTTACGAGGATCAAGCTTTCGACAACTCTGAGAACTTTGCAGGCAAGATGACCATACCCTCGAAATCACTTCTATCTTTGCTTGCTAGATGTTCGCTCTTTTGCTATGCCCATGCTATGATGCCTATCACTTGCTTATCATGCCTCCCATATTGCCATGTCAAACCCCTAACCATCCTTTCCTAGCAAACCGTTGTTTGGCTATGTTACCGCTTTGCTCAGCCCCTCTTATAGCGTCGCTAGTTGCAAGTGAAGATGAAGTTTGTTCCTTGTTGGAACATGGAGATGTTGTTCCTTGTTGGAATATGTTTACTTGTTGGGATATTTATGCCTGGTGTTTTGTTCCACTCTTGCCGCCCTAGTTTCCGTCATACCGGTGTTATGTTCCTTGATTTCGCGTTCCTTACACGGTTGGGTGATTTATGGGACCCCCTTGACAGTTCGCTTTGAATAAGACTCTTCCAGCAAGACCCAACTTTGGTTTTACCATTTGCCACCTAAGCCTTTTTCCCCCGGGTTTTCGCGAGCCCGAGGGTCATCTTTATTTAACCCCCCGGGCCAATGCTCCTTTGAGCGTTGGTCCAAACTAGAGCCACTTGCGGTGCCGCCCTGAGGAAACTTGGGGTATCCTCGGTTGCCGTACGTACTGCTCATCCGATGTGCCCTGAGAACGAGATATGTGCAGCTCCTATCGGGATTTGTCGGCACATTCGGGCGGCTTTGCTGGTCTTGTTTTACCATTGTCGAAATGTCTTGTAGTCCGGGATTCCGAGACTGATCGGGTCTTCCCAGAGAAGGAATATCCTTCGTTAACCGTGAGAGCTTATAATGGGCTAAGTTGGGACACCCGCAGGTATTATCTTTCAAAGCCGTGCCCGCGGTTATGAGGCAGATGGGAATTTGTTAATGTCCGGTTGTAGAAAACCCGGTTGAACTTAATTAAAACACATCAATCGCGGTGTAACTGTGATGGTCTCTTCTCGGCGGAGTCCGGAAGTGAACACGTGTTGGAGTTATGTTTGACGTAAGTAGTTTCAGGATCACCTCTTGATCACTACTAGCTGCACGACCGTGCCTTTTGCTTCTCTTCTCGCTCTCTTTTGCGAATGTAGCCACTAAATATGCTAGTCGCTTGCTGCAGCTCCACCTCACAACTCTGTCCTTCCTATAAGCTTAAATAGTCTTGATCTCGCGGGTGTGAGATTGCTGAGTCCCGTGACCCACAGATTCTACCAAAACAGTTGCAGGTGCTTGTGATGCCAAGCAGTATGACGAACCGAGCTCAAGTGGGAGTTCGACGAGGAACGTGGTCGTTACTATGTGTCTTTTCCTGATGATCGAGAGGGAGCCAGTTGGGACGATTGGGGATCTGTAGCATTTGGGGTAGTCTTCTTTTATTTTGGTTCCGTAGTCGGACCTTGAGTGTAATCTGAATGATGGATGTTTATTATGTATTGTGTGAAGTGGCGATCGTAAGCCAACTATGTATCTCTTTCCTTATGTATTACATGGGTTGTGTGAAGATTACCTCACTTATGACATTGCTTTCAATGCGGTTATGCCTCTAAGTCGTGCTTCGACACGTGGGAGATATAGCCGCATCGAGGGCGTTATAAGTTGGTAATCGAGCCATCCCCACTTAGGAGCCCTCGCTGATTGTTTGTCATGCGTTGTTGAGTCTAGAACAAAATGTTTTGAGTCTTAGGATTACATATATCGGAGAGTAGGATTCTTTTTCTCCCCACCCCTTCGTCGCTCTGGTGAGGTCTCCCGACGTGAAGTTTTGACTCTCCTCTCCTCAAATTTCACTAAAAAAATTTAGGATCATGCGGGTATCTTGGAATCGTTCCTATGGTTTTGTGACGTGAACATTGTTCTTGGTGCCTCGACATTTAGGGTTGTGGCAGTGTCCCGGGAGTTGAGCTCCGAGGTGTTGTCGCCACAATTTTATCGTTGCAGCTTCGAATACTGAGCTTTGCCGACATCGAAAATCTCTTTTATACAGCTTGTTGGTGAGATAACCACGATAACCCAAAGATCTTTGGGCGAGCTCGAGTATTGCCATGACTCGTATAACGCATGCTTTTCGAAGGTCGAGGTACACGATTTCCGAAGGTTTCTTGGTTATGTGTTGATGGATGGATACAGCTGGATCTAGGTATTGTTAGTTTGGGTGATATATTTTGTGTCCCTTGTATCCCCAACACCAGATTGCATAACCAGAAAGTTTCGGGAGTTTATAGGTGGGATTCAAGTAGCTCTTAGCATTTCTTCCCGCAGATATTTGGTTTGTGATTGGGTAAATCCTTACCACTTATTTGTTCCAGTCGTACCTTGTTATTTTTTTCATCAACCCTTAATCAAGTGGCTTCTCACCTTAATGGACGTGTGATGTTAACTTTGGAATTCATTCGTTCATCCTTGTTCGAATGTTTATTGTGAAGACTATATGTTGCAATTTCTATCCATTGATTCAACTTGTCTATCTGTCTATCAAAGTGCTAACGGATGTCACCCTCTTCAGGATGGCTCCGCCAACGCGTCTGAATCCGGATCGCAATGATGGGAGTCAGTCGAACCCTCCACCTCCACCTCCGCCTCCGGAGGCATGGCAAGCTATCATGGCAGCCACCAATGCAAATGCTCAGATGATTTTGCAACTCTTGCAAGAGCGCACCAAGGGCAAGGCAACCAAGGAAATCAAGGCCAAGGCAACAACCAGCCGCACTTTGCTACCCTCAATCAGTTCCTCGCTAATCAGCGAAGTCTTTCACTTCGCCTCGAGGCCACAGACGCCGACGATTGGCTTGTGGACATCTGCAAACATTTTGAATGTAGCAATGTCGACACGAGGACTTTGTCAAGTTTGCTTCGCTTCAACTCAAGGACCAAGCTGCCGAGTGGTACCAGCAATACAAAGAATCCAGAGGAGGTCGTGTCATTACAGGGATGAGTTCCGCCGAGACTTCAAAGCTCACCACATTCGAAAAGTGTTGTTGAGAGCAAGCGTGAGGAGTTCCGCAATCTCAAGCAAGGCAACATGTCCGTATCAATACAATATCCAGTTCGAACTCGCTCGCTTCGCTAAGCAAGACGTCCCCGATGAAAAGAGTATGATCTATCAATTCAGAGGTGGTCTTAGAGAAGATCTGCAATTAGCTCTCGTGCTTTTTGAGCCGTAAAACTATGATGAATTCTACAACATGGCATCAAGCAAGAAGCTGCCCAGCTCAAGTGTGAGGCTTCTAAGAAGAGAATCAGGATGCAGTTCAGTCTTCTTCTTCCTCTCAAGTGGCAGCTAAGCAGCAGAAGTTCTACCTTCCTCCTCCTCCGCTTCGTCACCCTTATCGCAGAAGAACTCAGGTGGTCGTGGATCTTCCCACCCACCCAACCCAAAGCTATCGTAACAAGTCAAATTCTCAAGCTCCAAGGTCAAATGCTCCTTATCACCGTCCGCTCTCGGGTGACTTGCAACAAGTGTCGCAGAAGGTCACTATGCTAACAAGTGCTTCAACCAAAGGCGCCTTCCGCCTCCTCCTCCGTGAGATCTTCCAGAATGCAAAGGTCAAGCATAATCCCAAGTCTGCAAAGGTGAACATGATGAATGCAGCTCAAGCGGAGGAATCTACTGATGTGATAATGGGTAATCTCTCAGTTAATGATATTCCTGCAGAAGTTTTATTTGATACTGGTGCATCGCATTGTTTCATGTCAAGACCGTTTTTTGCCAAGCATGAATTCACTTCTTCACATTTGGGTAAACCCATGGATATCGTTTCTCCGGGTAAACGGTTGAGCTCCAGTTTGGTGGTTCCGGATACCACAATCAAGATGGGCGACTATAGATTTCTGGCTAAACCAATTGTCCTTGGTGACTCGGATATTGATCTAATTCTCGGGATGGACTGGCTTTCTCAGCACAAAGCTCAGCTTGATTGTGCTGCCAGGGAAATTCAATTGACACACTCTTCTGAGGATGTGATCATCTATGCCGCTCGTGATGAATCCATTCGGTTGTTTTCTCTCAATGAGAAGGGCGAATTGGATGCTATCTCTCGATTCCATCGTTTGTGAGTGCCAAGATGTCTTTCCGTAAGAGCTTCCAGAATGCCTCCTCATCGCCGGTTGAATTCGTTATCGATCTTGAGCCCGCACGGAACCCGCTTGCAAGCGCCCATACAAGCTTGGACCTAATGAGCTGAAGGAATTGAAGAAGCAGCTCGATGAACAAGAGCGTCTGGGTTTGATCGGACCGAAGTTCATCTCCTTGGGGTTGTGGTGTTCTTTTGTCCGAAGAAGGATGGCACGGACCGACTTTGCGTCGATTACCGCCCATTGAATAAGAAGACAATCAAGAACAAGTATCCACTTCCCAACATCAATGAGCTTTTCGAGCAACTCAAAGGTGCTAAAGTGTTCTCCAAGCTTGACCTTCAGATGGGTTATCATCAAATTCGATCCGTGAACAAGATATTCCCAAGACAAAGATTCGTAACAAGCTTTGGTTCTTATGAATATACCGTCATGTCTTTCGCCTTGTCAATTGTGACGCCGGGTAATTAAGCTACAAGAATCCCGCTAATGATGCCACGCCACCTCGATTCTTGTGGATAAACTCGCGTTAGTTCGAACCTAGTTCAATTTCAAATTCAAAATCGAGCAAACAATAAAAAGTTTCAAATATTAAAATTTAAATGTTCGGAGGAACCAAATAATACATAGGTAATTATGGTGGAGAAACCAAACTTTTATAAAATGTTTAAAGACCCTAAAACAATTAAAACAATAGTGAAAACAATTAAACAAATGCCTATTGAATTTATAAAATGCTAACACTATTTTATTATGGGTTAAGAATTAATCTCATAGTAGTTTATTGATAAATACAAATTAGGCACTAGTGGTAATTTTATAAAACTGAAAATAAAAGAAACTACAAATAAAAAGAGACAAGAAAATATAAAAAAGGAAAAGCAGAAAACAAGCAAACAAAAAAGGGAAAAGAAAACAGGACACCCCTCTCATGGGCCAAATGGCCCAGTGGCCTCAACCTCCCGAACGGGCCGCCCGCCTGGCCCACCGCCCAACCGCCACACCCTCACTCCCATAACCTCCCACCTGGTCAAACCCTAACCCAACCACCCGCACCCCCACATCGATCCCACCCTCCCGATCCAGATTGATCGGGACGAACCCCCACTCCCCTCGCCTCGCCCCCTCCCTGATCTGGGCCGCACGACGCCCACCTGCCGATGCCGCTGGCGCTCGCCGCCGCCTCATCCCACCTCCTCCTCGCCCTCGTCGCTGGATGCGCCCGATCCTTGCCGTCGCGGACCACCCCGCCCCCCATCGCATGCTGTCAGCGCCGTCCCGACCCGACGCGCTTCACGATCAGGCTTCGACGCCTTCGCCGTCGTCCGTCCGGACCACCTCGCCGACGCCATCGCCCACGGCCTCCTCCTCACCGGACCTCCCCGCCTCGTCGCCTCCCCGACCCCGGAGGCCGCCGCTCGCCGCCCCACCGTCGCTACCTCGCCGCGCCTCATCCCTGCCGGCCTTCTTCCAATTCGTCGGCATCCCCGTCAACCCCCACGAGCCCTGCTGCCCCGTCCCTACGCCCGGTGTGAGCCCCGCCGCCGTGATCGCCTCCGCCCCTCTCCTCTCCCCCTTCTGTTCCATGCCGTAGGACGCCCCCCCCCCACCGCGCCGGAGCTCGCTTCGCCGTGGCCTCCTCGCCATCGTTTCCTACCGCCGCGCCGTGCCCGCCATCGCCTCACATGGCCGTGCCCTCGCCATCGCCCGAGGAGCCGTGCCCCCACTGTCGCCTCGACCGCCTACCTCCGCCCCCCTCGCCGTCTTGCTTCCGGCCCGGCTGGCCGTTTAAGCGCCCAGCCGTGGCAATGGCGCGCCCGTGGCGGCGCACCCCCTGTAGACTGGGGTAGCTCAAGGCAGGCCAAACGGGTTAGCGCCAAAGATTAAGTGATTCGGCGACGCCTTGTTTTTCGCTCGCGGTGCGCCCGCACCCAGAGTCCCCCCGCCTTGGCCCCATGGTCTTATGACACTTGGGGCCCACTACCCTTAACGTTTATAGATAATAATAATAAAAACAACAACAACAAAATTTAAATAAATATTAGTAATAAATAATAAATAATAAATAATAATTAAATTCGTTAATTAATTAATTAATTAATTAATCTGATTAGACTAATTAATCATTTAATTAACTCGACTAATCTACTAATTAAATTAATTAATTTAGTTAGTTAGTTATCGATCAATGACATGCGGACCCACTGTCAGTTGACCAATCAACCACGTTGATCGCGACATCGACATGACATCATGTCGATGTCATTAATCTATTTTTCAATTAATTTAAATAATTAATTAAATTTCAGAAATTAATAAAATCTTTAGAAAATCATATCTTTTAATCCGTAACTTCGATTAAAATATTTTCAACATGAAAGTTGCTCGTAACGACGTGATTTAATCCGGACACGCAATCCGCTCGTCCGCCACACACCACTAACCTATCGAACTCGCAACTTTCCCCTCCGCCTCCTCTCGCTCAAAACACGAAACACCGGGATATTTTCCTGATGTTTCTTAACCGTACCACCTCATACCACGTTAGGGCACGCCTAGCATCGTTACCTATCTTGTCATGCATCGATATGCATCTGCTTACATGGTATTCATTGTTTGTTCCCCTCTTCTCTCCTAGAGACTACGAGACCGACGCCTGCTGCTTGCCAGTTCGACTACGGAGTTGACGACCCTCTCTCTTGCCAGAGCAACCAGCAAGCCCCCCTTGATCACAGATATCGCCTACTCTCCTCTATACCGCTTGCATTAGAGTAGTGTAGCATGTTACTGCTTTCGTTATTCCTATCCCGATGCATAGCCTGTTTTTGCTACTCTTCATGTTACCTTTACGCAATCCTACCTCGCTTAGTATAGGATGCTAGTATTTTCATCTGTGGCCCTACATTCTTGTCCGTCTCATTGCTATATTATCGGGCCGTGATCACTCGGGAGGTGACCACGGGTATATACTTATACTTATACATGATACATGTGGTGACTAAAGTCGGGTCGGCTTGGGAGCACCCATGAGTGATTCACGGATTAGGGGCTGAAAGGACCTTTGTCCCGACGGCCTCGGATGGATCTTTGTGGCGGAGCGACAGGCAGGTTGAGACCGCCTAGGAGAGAGGTGGGCTGGCCCTGCTCGGCGCTCATGGATACTTAACACGCTTAACGAGATCTTGGTATTTGATCTAAGTTGGCTACGGCCTATACGCACCAACCAACTCGTGGGAAAGATATGGGCACTCGGCGTCGTGGTATCACCAAAGCACTTTGTGACGCCACGATCGAGCGCTGCTACCGAATTGGGCGAACGCCACTAGGCTAGGTCTGCTTCGGCCGCCTCGCAACGTCAAGGTGTGTTCAGGTGATGGGCCTGCACCCTGGGCGCCTAGGTTTAGACCGGTGTCTGACCTTCTGTTGAGCCTAGGTGGGGCTGCAACGTGTTGATCTTCCGCGGCCGGGCATGACCGAGAAAGTGTGTCCGCCAAATGGGATCAAGCGTGTTGGGTAAGTTGGTGCACCCTGCAGGAAGTTAATCTATTCAATAGCCGTGATCTTCGATAACAGGACGACTTGGAGTTGTACCTTGACCTTAAGACAACTAGAACCGGATACTTAATAAACACACCCTTCCAAGTGCGGATATAACGGTGGTCGCTCTCTCTCGTGGATACGAGGAGGGATCGCGGGTAGGATTATTGCTATGTGATGCTACTTGGAGGACTTCAACCTACCCTCTTCTACCTATTGCAAGACGAAGGTGACCGAAGCGTAGTCTTCGATAAGACTAGCTATCCCCTCTTATTCGGCATTCTGCAGCTTCACCCACCGATATGGTCCTTTACACATATATCCATGCATATTTAGTGTAGCTCCTTGCTTGCAGTACTTTGGATGAGTACTCACGGTTGCCTTGTTCCCCTTTTTCCCTATCTCTACTCGGTTGTCGTGACTGCACGATGGAGCCAGGAGCCGACGCCACCGTCGATGAAGACTACTACACCGGAGGCGCCTACTACTACGTGCAGCCCACTGACGACGACTGGGAGTAGTTAGGAGGATCCTGCGGGAGGCTGCGCCTCTTCGATCCAGATCCCAGTTTGTGCTAGCCTTCTTAAGGCAATCTTTTTAACTTATGTCTGTACTCAGATATTGTTGCTTCCGCTGACTCGTCTATGATCGAGCACTTGTATTCGAGCCCTCGAGGCCCCTGGCTTGTATTATGATGCTTGTATGACTTAGTTATGTTTTAGAGTTGTGTTGTGATATCTTCCCGTGAGTCCTTGATCTTGATCGTACACATTTGCGTGCATGATTAGTGCACGATTGAATCGGGGGCGTCACAAGTTGGTATCAGAGCTGACTGCCTGTAGGAATCCCTCTTCCAACTCCTTGGCCGAAGTTGAGTCTAGACGTTGCAAAAACTTTTACTAACATGACTGTGTGTCTTACGGGCACATGTCGCCATTGGGTGGTAGTAGGATCTTTTATTCCTCGACCTATGCTCTGGAACTCTGACATCTCTTCTATTCGGGTTAAACGATTTTACTAACTCGGACTCTAGGTTCTCGATAATACTTTCTCCCGGAGAGCCCCTTCAGTCCAGATGATTACTTTGTGCACCGAAGGATTCCGAAGATACCTTCCGATATTCTCCCGAGACCTTGTGCCCGTTGCTTATGCAATTCCCTTCCACTGCAATATCCCTAAGGATAAATACTTACACCCGTCGTTCTTACTTTGTACCCAGTCGATCTTGCTATTACAAGATACATCGAAATTCTCTATAATGTTCCGAGAATACTTTGTGCCTACTGCCTTGCAGTTCCTTGCCACCTGAATACCCCTAAGAATAATTTCTCGCACTTTCCGAGTATCCGCTCATCCCCAGTTGTTCAGATGTTTCACAAAAGTCTTTGAAATACTATTCAATCCTCCGAAAATCCTTAGCAGCTTTATTGCTATGTAAATACTTGTCTACTTGCATTATGGATGCTTCCCATATATATGGCAATATTCACTATTATATTTTGACACCATCATTTTGATCCTATTGATTCAACATGTGTGTGAATGCACAAAATCATCTATCAACCCTTCTAAATTATCTTTCCGGCTCAGACGTCATTTTGAACATGAGCTGGTTCTCGACCAAACTAATTGTCGTCAATTTTGCCTCCGGTCTATCCAACTTATCCATCCTTGATCAGAGCTTCTGCTTCTGATCCTTTGTTTTGGAAACCATAATTCCTTTGTTAGCTAAGCATCGAATTATTCCAATGTTCTATAATATGATGCCCGTGCATTCTTTCTGGAGTATCGATACTCACATCAGCTCCGTCGCGGATCGCCTGATCCATTGTTGGATTATTATCCGACAGTGTCCTTCATAATTAATCACTTTGTGAGTTCTTTCTCCGATACATAATGCCTTTGGTAAATTGTATCCTTTCATTTTGTCAACCATGCTCTGCTTTCGAGCTGGTAATATTTACTCTTGAAACTTATGGTATATGTTCGTAAGAAGCCCCGATGGGATTGAACCAACGCCTTCCCTCATCGGTGTGAACCCGAAAGATTTCACGAGTCATACTTATCTGGTATTGCACCAGGTAAAACTTTCAACAACTAATGTCATCTTCAAATACGAGAGGTGTATGGAAGAATATGCATTGAGGAAGTGGGAGTCGACCTTGAACTTTGTGTTCATGCCCATGGACGCGATGTATATCCTATCATGGAAGCTTCTTGTAATAATAACTATTTCCTTGATAGCTAACATATGGTATCTGTGAATTGATCCCTTGCAACCGTGGTTCCGACCATGATTGTTCTTCGTTGATTCCATTTCTCGGACAAGTTAAAACAATTGTCTTCTATGGATCAATACACCAGTCCAACCTTTACTTTGATCTGCTGTCGAGTATTACCCCCCCTGGTATCTCGAGATTATCATGGAACTGCATAACTTTTTATGAGTTCATCAAGTACTACCTTCCCACTGATTCCAATTTTTCACGGGCTCGAGTTATTAAACACTCAAGGACACCGATAACTGAACCAAGTCCGCACTCACGGATCAACAACTCTTCAAGAAGCTTCTATAAGTACGAAGTTTGTAATCAATCACGCCATTCCTAGCCTGTTTGGCTATA
>JAHIAM010007369.1:0-47458 GCA_021605205.1 Aegilops longissima | reverse complement strand
TATGCAGCGTATAGGATATCTGAAAGCGATAACATGTTACACTACTCTAATGCAAGCGGTGTAGATAAGAGTAGGCGATATCCGTGATCAAGGGGGGCTTGCCTGGTTGCTCGGCAAGAGAGAGGGTCGTCGACACCGTAGTCGATCACGAGGGCAATGGCGGTCTCGGGTTCTACCGGAAAAAGTAACGGAGGGGGACATAATAAATAATAGAGCAATCAAAGCATAACATAACAAAAGCGGTGCTAGAGGTGATCTAACGTGGTATGAGGTGGTACGGTTAAGGAAACATCCGGAAAGTATTCGTGTTTCGTGTTTTCAGCAGGAGCGAGGGAAAGTTGCAGGTTCAATAGGTTAGGGGTGTGGCGACGAACGGACTGCGATCCGGATTCGCTCTCGCGCTCGAGCAACTTTCATGTTGAAAATATTTTAATCCGAGTTACGGATTAAAAGATATGATTTTTTTAAAGATTTTATTAATTTCTGGAATTTAATTAATTAATTAATTAATTCGAAAAAAATGGAATTATGACGTCAGCATGATGTCATGCTGACGTCAGCAGTCCACAGGGTTGACTGGGTCAACCCTGACATGTGGGTCCCGCTGTCATTGTCTAAGATTAACTAAAACAGATAATTTAGTTTAATTAGTGATTAGGTTAATCTAATCAGGATTAATAAACATTAATTAATTACTTAATTAATTAATTAATATTTTAATTATTTTAATTATTATTTATTTATTTAATACCTTTTATTTATTTTTATTATTATCATTATTTTCTTTTCTTTTTTTAAATCGCTCGGGCGGGCCCCATGTCATTGCCTATGGCCATAGCGGTTCGGTGCACGCACGGGCGCATTTGCAACGGCTCCAACAGTCGCCATGGGGACCGGCCCCAACAGGCGCCCGAGGGCGCGGCGAGGCGCAGAGCGGGCGAGGTCGGCGCGCCGCCACCGCACTGCGCAGGCGTAGGAGCAGCCGCTGGGCGCAGGTTCGAGGTAGGCGTGGCACGCGGTCGAGCGCAGGATCACGCGGCAAGGCAAGGCGATGCCCGAGCGAGGCGACGCCGTCCGGGCGGACGAGGCGGCGCGGTGTGTCCATCCGGCGTGGCTGCGCAGCAGCGGCGGAATACGAGCAGAGAGGAGGAGAGAGGGGCGAACGGCGTGGCGGCTCACCGGTTGGAGGAGGCATGGGCTCGAGCAGCATGGGGTGGTCCGCGAGGAGGAGGACGGGACGACAGTGCGGGAGAGCAGTCCGCGACGCGTCTCGTGCGACGAGGCGAGGTAGCTCGGCGGGTCCCGCATCGTGGTCGTGGGAGGATGGAGAGGAGGCCGGATCCGCGACAGGCCACCGGATCCGTCCCACCTCCGGCAAGGAGGCGGCTTGGCGATGACGGAATGGTCCGGCGAGTGGCCGGCGCGGCGAGGGGGCCCTCCCGTCCAGAAAGGGGAGGGTGAGGACGACGGCGTAAGGCGCCGTGTCGGCGCGAGGGCGGGAACGATCCGTCGGGGTCGTCGGCGGCGGGCGCTGGGCGAGGCGGGTCGGCGGCGCCGGGCGAGGTCGGCGGGTCGGCCCGATCCGATCTGGATCGGGAGAGGGAGACGAGGGAGCGACGGGAGGGAGGGTTGGTCGACGGGAAGGGCGATCGCCTGATCCGGAGCCTCTGGGTGGGGGAGAGCGAGGAAGTGTGGGGGCACGACCTCTCCGTGAGGCTTGGAGGGAGGTGGGAGCGGAGGAGTGGGGTCGTGGGTAGGGTTTCGGGGTGGGGGATGGATAAGGAGGCCTGGGCCGGTGTTCGCGGGCTCTTCTGGGCAAGCCGGGGGCTTCTCTCTTCTCTTTTGTTTTATTTATTTTATTTACTTTACCTTTTCTGTTTATTTTAGTTGCAGTTTATTTTTTGTTTTAGTAAATACCAAAGTGGCACCTAAATTGTTCTTACAAATTAAGCCACATCCACAAACTGTTTCATCCCCAAATAATATAGTTTAATATTTTACAAAACACAAAAAGGCATTTAATTAATTTCTTCTGCTGCTGTTTTATTTTTCTTGGAGCATTTAAACATTTTATAAAAATGTGGTTTCACCTCCATAATTACCTATGTATTATTTGGTTCACTCCAAACATTTAAATTTTAATATTTGAAAACTTTTATTGTTTGCTCGATTTTGAATTTGAAATTCGAACCGGTTTTTGAACTAACCCGAGATTAACTACCGTGACAAAGGTGACATGGCATCATTAGTGGGGATTACTGTAGCTTAATTACCCGGGCGTCACAAGCTCAATGGATTGATTGGAAAGAATAAATTTGAGGTGGTTTCGTACCCTACAAGCAATTTCATCTTATGTTCTCCATGATAGGAACTTTGGAGTGACTTTTGTCGCATGTTGAGGGATTTCCATATGATCTAATTATGTTATCATTGTTGAGAGAACTTGCACTAGTGAAAGTATGAACCCTAGACCTTGTTTCCAAGCATTGCAATACCGTTTTCACTCACTTTTGTTACTAGTTACCTTGCTATTTTTACATTTTCGGATTACATAAACCTATATCTACCATCCTTATTACACTTGTATCACCATCTCTTCGCCGAACTAGTGCACCTATACAATTTACCATTCTATTGGGTGTGTTGGGGACACCAGAGACTCTTTGTTATTTGGTTGCAGGGTTGTTTGAGAGAGACCATCTTCATCCTACGCCTCCCACGGATTGATAAACCTTAGGTCATCCACTTGAGGGAAATTTGCTACTGTCCTACAGAACTCTGCGCTTGGAGGCCCAACACGAGTCTACAAGAAGAAGGTTGCGTAGTAGACGTCAGGCCTCCACCTGTCTCTCATACTCGTTCGCCTCCTCTCTGGTTATAAAATGTCTCCCTCTGACCTGAAAGTTAAAGAAGGCAAGAGTGGGAAGAGTAATACGGACAGCATGTTGCCGGTCAAAGATTAGTCGGTACAGGAGGGACTGCTCGTTCCTCACAAGAAACTGGTAGCGTACCAAAGCATTATAATCAAGGAAAGTAGGTGGTAACTCAATGCCATTCTCCCTTGTGGGTACCTCAAGATAATTAGCTAAACGGGTGGCATAAATTCCACAAAAGAGATCTCCATATTTAGCATTAAGGTGTAACCTCCTCGCAATAATAGCCCCTAAACTATATCGCTTATCACCCAACACTGCACACTTGAGGACACTAAGATCCAATGCACAAAGGTGGCTATGATCATGTTTACCATTAATGCATCTGCCTACGAAGAGAGCAAAATAATGTACGGCAGGAAAATGAATGCTCCCCATGGAAGCTTGTGTGATATTTCTAGTTTCTCCTACGGTGATGCTAGCAAGGAAATCATTGTATTCAGTTTTGCGAGGCTCACTAAGAATACCCCGTTGTGTAATTTTGCATGCATCACTAAAATCTTTTAGGTCCATGGTATAAGATTTATCATAAAGATCAAACAGTACAGTATGAGTATTGCGCTGGGATGTAAATTTAAATCTTCGCACAAATGAATCAGTGAGGTGATAGTATTGTCGACACTTATCTGACACGAAGTCCTCAAGGCCGCCATTTTGTATGTATGCATCAAACTCATCCTTGAAACCTGCATGAACCATGAATTCATCCGACGGGCATTCACAAGGCCGCACTTGAGCTTCACGTATTGCTAGCCTCGGTGCTTGCGTCCTCGAGGAACCACCTTGGTACATTTTCCTAAACATTTTTCTTCCTCTGAAAAATTTCTGAAATTTTTAGTGACTCAAAATAAAAGTGAATCAAACTCAACAAGATTGATAGCAACTACTCCTACAAGTGTCTAGAGGCTATATCATGCATCAAAACTACTTTGGACCATATACATTTGACATGAAAGCTCAAGAACAAGGTCACCACAGCAGCAAAAAAATGCAATAAATAAAGCACTAGAACAAAAACTAATTGGACCATTGGAGGAGTCACATACCAAAGAATAATCCCCCAAAACAGTTTTGCAAATGGAGCTTTGCACAAGGAGATCGAAAATGGCAGCAAGATGAGCTAGAACACAGGTTTGAGCAACCGGATGATTTTTTTGGAGGAAGACGAAGTGGACGGGTGCTAGAATAAGTGAGGGGGGCCTATGTGGGACCCACAAGGTAGGGGGCGCGCCCAGGGGGTAGGGTGCGCCCTCCACCCTTGTGGTCCACTGGTGCAGCCCTTGGTGCATTCTCACTGCTAGAAATTCTAAAATATTCTATAAAAAAATCATACTAAATTTTCAGGGCATTTGGAGAACTTCTATTTTCGGGACGTTTTTTATTGCACGGATAATTCAGAAAACAGACAGATAATACTATTTTTGCTTTGTTTATTCTAAATAACAGGAAGTAAAAAGTAGGTACAGAAAGTTGTGCTTTCTAAATTCATCCATCTCATGCCTATCAAAAGGAATCCATTAACAAGGTTGATCAAGTCTTATTAACAAACTTCCTCCTAATGACATGGAACCGGAGAATTTTCGAATAACACTAGGTTACCTCAACGGGGATATGCATGTCCCCAACAATAAGAATATCATATTTCTTTTTGACAGTAGGGAAAGGAAATTTAAAATCTCCAATAGTAATAGTGGAAATTTTTCCAATAGAATTGATACTATGAACTTGTGGTTGTTTCTTCGGAAAGTGTATCGTATGCTCATTACCATTAACATGAAAAGTGACATTGCCTTTGTTGCAATCAATAACAGCCCCTGCAGTATTAAAAAAAGGTCTACCAAGGATGATCGACATACTGTCGTCCTGGCCAATATCAAGAATAACAAAGTCTGTTAAGATAGTAACGTTTGCAACCACAATAGGCACATCCTCACAAATACCGATGGGTATAGCAGTTGATTTATCAGCCATTTGCAAAGAAATTCAGTAGGTGTCAACTCATTCAATTCAAGTCTACGATATAAAGAGAAAGGCATAACACTAACACCGGCTCCAAGATCACATAAAGCAGTTTTAACATAGTTTCTTTTAATGGAGCATGGTATAGTTGGTACTCCTGGATCTCCAAGTTTCTTCGGTATTCCACCCTTAAAAGTATAATTAGCAAGCATGGTGGAAATTTCAGCTTCCGGTATCTTTATTTTATTAGTAACAATATCTTTCATATACTTAGCATAAGGAGACATTTTCAGCATATCAGTCAAACGCATATGCAAAAGGATAGGTCTAATCATTTAAGCAAAGCGCTCAAAATTCTCATCATCCTTTTTCTTGGATGGTTTAGGAGGAAAGGGCATGGGTTTCTGAACCCATGGTTCTCTTTCTTTACCATGTTTCCTAGCAATGAAGTCTCTCTTATCATAATGTTGATTCTTTGATGGGCCCCCCCCTTTAAAGGGTCGGGAAAAGGGGCCGGTCGGTCCGGCAGCGGGGGCACGGAAGCGCAGGGAGGGGCGCCGTGGGGGCCGGGAAGGCCAGACACTGACGGTGTCGGAAAAGGTTGACGGCCAAGGGTGTTTGCCACCATTACGTAAGAGGAGGGAAGGAAGAGGAATAGGCAAAAGGGAGTCCAATAGAATTTACGATGGTTCGAAACAAAGAAGAGGATTGAATGAAGGTAACCCAACAGAGCTGCAAAACCGAAAGGTTGGGTACAATAAAAGACCTCGGGAGATGGTCCAAGACCAAGGAAACCAAATAGCAACATCGAAGAATGTAATGTGATGGAAGCCGGAGGCAAAGAACGGAACCCCCGGAAAGCATCATAGCCGGAAGTGACTAATGAGCAAACCGTTAAAGCAAGAACCTTCCCGGACATAAAAAATGAATGGCTTCAAGGGTAATTGTGCCGGTAACACTCCCAGAACACATTACAAGAAAAGTGAAGTTGCGATACCGGATAAGGTTCGAGGACTGAGGTCTGGAACAATAATTCGAACGTTGAACCTCAGAAGTGAAGCAAGCTTAGGCCATTGATCAAGCTACCAATGTGCAAGCCTCCAAGGTCGCAACAAGTCAGTTTTTGCCACCCCTCAACCGCCATCTGGTAAAATTCAATTACAGGAAGGCCGGCATCGAAAGTGAAGCCAAGAACCAAGGATTTTCGCCCATCTCGTGCAAGGAAGCAAGGCAAGGGCAATCATGGGAGCCGGCCCGCCGAAACCTTGCCGCTATGAACAAGACGAGAAGGCACGTAAGTGCCTACCTTTGAAACTTAAAAGAACGGGTAATCGAATCAGTGGGTTGGAGATAAGGCAAATCGCACCCGGGGCCTTGGCAAGAGGCAGAATTCGCCCTAGAATGGGCCAGTCGCACAATTGGCAAGCCCCAAGATCCGGCGCCCTCGGAGATCCAACTCCAGTGTGATCCGTTCTTCAGAAGCGGCAACTAGGCAGTCCGGAACAAGAGGGCCTTGGCCTAGCAAATTGCAGAAGTCCAATTGTGCATAAATGGAAACCATCGAAATTAGCCGGACCAGCAGGCCCCAAGCTCGGCCAATTTGTTTTCGGCTCACAAGTCCTATGCGAGGCCCAAGTGAGGCCGTCGCAACAAGCTTAAAGTCGGGCGCAGCGAGTCTTGGTGGGCGCGCGCAGACCCCCAAGTTGCAATCGGGGTTTCTTCTGAACATTACCTGTTGTCCTTGGAGATCCCGAGAGTTAATGAGCCCTGAATACTTTATTTCATGAGCCATAAGAGTTCACCACCCAAGAGTTAGGTGATGTTCTGACCCAGCTCGCCAACGTAAGAAGGAAAGTTGTAAAGGAAGCCCTTAGAGGTAAAAAATTCAAGTCCTTAAGTGAAGGCTTCGGGAGAGGGCCTTTCCAAGAACGAAGGCGTCGGTACCATTCCGACACGAAACCTGTGGCTTGCGATCCTTTACCGGACCCTAACCTTGAGCTTTCAATTAGCCGCAAGATGTAAACCCGGTGAACCCGTCATTTGGGATCCGGTTAATCTTTGCCCACTGTGGTAAGCTAGCAGGATTTTCTGGCCGAGAAGTTTCGACAATTAACGCAAGGGGAAAAGTGGGAACAAGGTAAGTTGCTGGCCGGTAAGTTAAGGAAGTTAAAGGAGCCAAGTTTTTCTACCCCAAGAAGGGACAATGCCGGCCAATGGTTGCTGGGCTCGGGATGCCACCCCGTACGGGCTAACCGAGTTTGGGGACCGGAGATGAAAGAAGTGCGCGGTTTAAGCTTTGGCTGCTTAAAAAAAATAAATCGTTCATGTCCATGAGGAAATGAAAGGGACGCAAGGGCAAATGGCCAGGAACCAAGAGCAAGGCAAGTGCTCGGCTAAGCCGACTTACAGTGCCGGAGAACGGTCAAGCTGCGAGGAGGATAGCAGGATGCGAGCGTGCGTCAAGAGAGCGGCGACAGCTGCCTCAACAACAGTGTCGTGCTCTCAGCAGACGTCGGAGGACTACCAGTCTAAGCTGATAGCCGAGGATCGCGTCTAGGGCAAATCGACCGCCAAATGCTGCCACCGGTCTCCACCATGCCTTGCAATCTACCCATCCCAATTGCCATAGAGGGATCGCATCAGCTCACGCCAACAAATGCCTGTGGGTGTCCTTCCTCTCCACATGCTTTGGGCCCTGTCTGGGGTACACCCTCATAACCTGCAATATTTCCTATGCTCAAAGCTGCCTGCTGCTACATTTCACAATGCCCATGATGCCTCCTAAATAAGTTGACCACAAATTTGAAACCATAAATCTTATATTGTAGTATGCATCGCTAGATGTGGTACACTTGAACCAGTGAATGAAAGCATACCTTTCTGAGAACTCTATTCTCACACTTCTCACACATTTTATGAGACTTGATAAAGCTCTGATTTGTGAATAATATTTAGTTAATACTAAGAAACTTTAACTAATGATGAAAGAACCAAGGTGTTGTTAAATAGATCAAGACAAAAGGATGATTAGTTAACCTGTGATATTGTTTCGAACAATTAGGATTGAGTCAACCATGTATACATCTCCAGCTAAAAGATTCCCTAAACAATGAAGAACCCAATTCAATATACAAGCGTCAATTTACCTGTCTTGTAACATCATAGAAGATGCCCTGCAGTAAAAATCATATTATATACACTCTTGGACGTTTATACATAGTGCAGAATATCTACAATAATTGAGGAGAAAATATCATTATATAAATCACATGTGTTTACTAATCCCTAGATAACCATTTTGTCGGTGTACTAGAGTAGGGGTACCCTAGTACCCCGAACTCGTCACAGACGACAGCTGGCGCCCACGGCCGGGCCGGCTGATGGCCGCTAAGATCCTCAGCTGCCCCTTGGAGCCATTCAAGAACAAAGTAGTCAAGACCCGGCAAGAGAAGCTTGCCGGAAGGCCACCTGTATGCAAAGGAACGAGGCCCCGCAAGAGGAGCTTGCCGGAAGGCTTGGCGGCGCTGAACCCCAAAGCGCGACAAGGTTCCCTTGCAAGGCGCTTGCCGGGTGGGCGACCTCTTCATCTCTCGCTCCAGCTCACCCGCCAACGTGTCACCACGGGCTCTCCAGAGCACGCGTGTCGACGGGCTGTGCAGCAGCGGGAGTAGCGACAGACGAGCGCCGACAAGCCACCATCGTGGCGGACGGAGGCGCACTTAACGGTCCCTGTTACACTGTTCGGGCGACTGAGACGGGCATTGATGACTCTTGTCCCTTGCCGTCAGAGTTAGGTATGGGGTTACTATACACTATACAAAGCGGTGTACCAACCTAGGTTTTTACCATTGTGACCTTGTCTACTTGCCACGTGTGGTAGCCCCTTGTGCCTATAAAAGGAGGCCCGAGGGCAACGTAGAGTAGGTTCGATTCGGCTAGGTTTCTAGTCTAGCTCCAGCTTAGTTCATCACACTCAAGTTAGGTCTTGTAGCCAGCATTGCTCCCTAGCAAGAACACAAGATAATCCACAAAGCAGCAGTAGGAGTATTATCTCTCCGGAGAGCTCCGAAGCTGGGTAAACCCCCCTCGTGCGCATCGCCTCGACCTGCTCTTTGTGCAGT
This sequence comes from Aegilops longissima, assembly GCA_021605205.1. Classification (NCBI taxonomy): domain Eukaryota; kingdom Viridiplantae; phylum Streptophyta; class Magnoliopsida; order Poales; family Poaceae; genus Aegilops; species Aegilops longissima. The sequence goes on along the minus strand of JAHIAM010007369.1, from coordinate 38,445 downwards.
CTCCGCCCCCCTCCGAATCACAAAGGGCCCCAGGTCCCGTAGGTGCTCGCGGGGCACGATCAGCTCTTCCCCCCGACATCTTTGGCGCGCCAGGTAGGGGGCGCGTCGAGGCTGTGTGAATCCGGTCTGGCGGTCGCACTAGCAACTCCATCGGCGTCTTCGTCGACATGGCGCCGAAGAAGAAGCCTTCGGCAGCAGTTGAGCCGTCCGCGTCGAACCCACCACCACCGGAGCCATCGGTGGTGGGGAACGCCGCGGAGGGACGGCGTCGTCGAGAGAGCCCACGATGCCGCGGGTCCAGGGACAGCGGCGCGCGGCGTCGGCGTCGAATCTGCACCACGTCCATCGCAGGAGGCGCGGGGCGGCAGCGTCATGATACCCGCGGCACCATACGATCTTTGGATCAAGGCCAAGCTGGAGGATCTCGAGGCCCTCGAGACCGCATGCACCTCAAATGCCGGCACGAGTGGGGGTGCGGTTCTTTGGGCGGGATGCTGCTCCTCCTAACTTGGTTAGGAGTCCGAGCATATCCGTTCTTCGCTCCGCACGCCCTTGCCGCCAACCACACCGGCGGAAGCCTTGGCGAGCTCGATTACTACTAGACTACCCTCAGACGGCCGATAAGGCCGGCAGTGGAAACCACAATTCAGAGTCTCTTCGGCCGCTTAACGGCGACGTCCCGCGACAACCGAAGCGCCGCAATCGCGGCGAGGCGACAAGGCGCGAGCCGATGGCGGCGAGACTTGCGGGGGTGCACCCACCATACACTCCCCTTCCCGAAGGCCAAGATCGCCGACTCGCCGGATCCACCTCGGCAGCGACTCCACGGCATCGCCGGATCCGCGAGCTCGCGCGACCAGCGCCAAGTTCTTCGAGCGGCAAGAAGAGGACGCCGAACCCGTGACGGCGCCCGAAGAGAAGCGCGTCGTCAATCTGACCAACGCGCCGGGCCCACTGTCGATATGCACGCGCCAGGGGAACCAGGAGACTTGCCGTACGCGGTGGGTTGCCCCGCGTTCACTCGTGAGCTGCTGCAGGTCCGGTGGCCCGACAAGAAAAACTTCAAACCAGACATGCCGGAGAAGTACGACGGCAGGACACACCCGTCGGAGTTCCTCAGCATCTACACCATCGCGGTGCAAGCTGCGGGGGGACGAGACGACAAGATCCTCGCCAACTACTTCCCCTTGGTGCTCAAGCCAAACGTCAGATCCTGGCTCATGCACTTGCCGGATGGCTCTATTTCTTCTTGGGCAGATTTGTGCCATCAGTTTGTTAGGCGCCTTCACAGCGACCACAAGCCTCATAGCCAAGAAAGTGATCTCCACCTGCTTGCCCGTAAGGAGGGGAGTCTCTGCAAAAATTTATCCAGAGATTCATCGAGTGCACTATAACATCCCGCGTCCACCCTGCTGCGTGATTAGTGCATTCCATCGTAATGTGCGAAATCGCAGGATGAGGAGGAGATGGCGATGTGCAAAGTGAAAGACGTCAGTGAGCTCTACGCCCGGCCGACAAGTGTGCACTTACCGAAGAAGGAAGAAGGCTCCCGGAGAGAGTGTGGGAGCAGGGTGCAGACAAGAGGGACCGCCCGGCAAGGAATAGCCGGCGGCGGAACAACAGGAGGAAGAAAAACCAAGAAGTACTAGTTGTCGAGCAGTCCGGCAAGGATGGTGCCGCCAACCAAGCCAAGGCCGGTGGCTCCGGCAAGGAGGTTGCCGTTGACACCGACCGCCAAGCTGTGGCGGCCGCCGACAAGCCCGGCAGCTCAACAAGCAAGATCTTGTAAAATTCACCGCACTAAGGGCCATGATCTCCAGAGCTGCAAAAAGTCGAGCAGCTTGTTGAGCTACGAAAGCTGAATCTGAGCGGCGGGACAAGGAGAAAGCCCAAGAAGGTGCAGGTGCAGCAAGTAAGAAGAGACCCGGTCGGGAGGACGCCTTGGCAGGCCAAGCAGCGGCAAGAGATGACCTCCCGTGGCGCGACAAAGAAGAAGATGAAGATGAAGATGACGAGGACTATGAAGATGATGAAGCTGATGAGCAGGAGTTTCAAAAGGCGACGGAGGTCCTTTGCGTCGACGGTGGTGCGTCTCTGCATGCCTCACACCGCCAACTCAAGCAATGGATGCGTGAGGTCAACGCAGCAGAACCATCCATAGAGTCACGCAAACCTCTGAAGTGGTCCAGCACGCCCATCATCTTTGACATTGAGGATCACCCTGATCGCATCACTGCGGTCCGGTGTTTGCTGATGTTGGTCTCACCAATCATCCGCAACCTCAAGGTCACAAAGATGCTGGTTGACGGCGGGCCGGCCTGAATTTGATCTCCTCCACAGTGCTCCAGAAACTTCAAATCCCTGACAGCGAGCTCGAAGAAACTGGTACTTTCCAAGGAATCAACCCAGGAAGGAGCAAGCCCAAGGGGAAGATCACGCTGCCGGTAACCTTCGGCAGTGAGCTCAACTTCAGAACTGAGAGGGTCACGTTCGACGTCGCCGATTTCCCATTGCCCTACAATGGCATACTTGGCCGTCCGGCACTCGCCAAGTTCATGGCCGCCTCTCACTATACATACAACCTACTCAAGATGCCTGGCCCAATAAGTGTCATTTCTGTCCATGGCGACAAGAAAGATGCACTTATCTGCGCCGACAAGATTTACCGGGATGCAGCAGCCGCGACAGATAGCAAACCACTTACCGCTGAAGCTCCCGGGGCGAAGAAGAAGACCACTGGGTCCGGCAAGAGCTCTGTTGCCCACTCCGGCAAGCGCACCTCTTCGGAGTGCTGCGCTACCGTCGAGGACGCACCATCGAGCTCCACCGGCAAGTGCAACAAGACGATGACAGCTCCGCCAAAGACCAAGAAAGTGCCCGCCAAGGAGGACGGTGCTGGTGGTACCTTCACCATCAGTGCCACGCTTGATCCTAAATAGGAAGGCGAGCTCGTTGCTTTCCTGCGGGCGAATGTCGATGTGTTTGCATGGCAACCATCGATATCCCCGTGTTCCCGTGAAAGTAATTGAGCACCACCTAGTTGTCTGCCCTCACGCCGCCCGTCAAGCAAAGAGTTAGGAAGCGGCGGTGGGCGCCAAGAGTTCATAGCGAAGAAATCAAGAAATTGGAAGCAGCAGGGCTTGTCAGAGGAGTCCTCCACCCCACGTGGTTGGCCAATCCGGTAGTGGTACGCAAGGCTAATGCGAAATGGAGACTTTGTATAGACTTCACGGATGTTAATAAAGCTTGTCCCAAGGACCCATTTCCCTTGCCGCGTATCGACCAGATTGTTGACTCCACGGCTGGATGCGATCTGCTTTCATTTCTTGATGCATATTCAGGATATCATCAGATCTTCATGGCAGAAGAGGATGAAGAGAAAACCGCATTCATCACACCGTGTGGCACGTACTGCTTTATACTGATGCCTTTCGGTTTGAAGAATGCTGGCTCAACCTTTGCAAGGGCAGTCCATGATGCTTTTGGACCACAGATACACAGAAATGTAGAAGCCTACATGGATGACATAGTGGTCAAGAGCAAGGACAGAGCGACTCTGATCCAGGATTTGGATGAGACGTTTGCAAACCTGCGCAAGATCAACCTCAAGCTCAACCCCGAGAAGTGCGTGTTTGGAGTCCCTTCCGGCAAGCTTCTCGGGTTCTTTGTACCTCAGCGGGGAATTGAAGCTAACCCCGACAAGATCAAGGCCATTGAGTAGATCGAAGCACCAAAGCGCGTTAAGGATGTCAGGAGGCTTGCCGGTTGTGTGGCTGCTCTCAGCAGGTTCATTTCTAAGTCTGCTGAGCGCCTGCCGTTTTCAAGATTTTGAAAAGGCAGGTCCAATGAAATGGACTCCGAAGCGGAGGCTGCTGCAGACTTGAAGAGATACCTGTCCTCCACTCCGATACTTGTCACACCTAAACCGCAAGAGAAGTTGCTGCTGTATATAGCGGCGACCAATCAAGTGGTTAGTGCTGCGTTAGTAGCGGAGAGGGAGGCGGATGATGAGCCGGCAACCGAGGCAGGTGCGTCCAGCGACAAGCGGGGGGCTTCGCCGTCAAGCTCCGGTCCCGACAACGACGGATCAGCGTAGGGTTGCGACAAGATACGGAAGAAGATGGTGCAGCGCCCAGTGTACTTTGTCAGTTCCCTTCTGCAGGGGGCTAGGTCGAGATACTCTGGTGTGCAGAAGCTGCTTTTTGGCCTGCTCATGGCCTCGAGAAAGCTGCGCCATTACTTCCAAGCACATGAGATAACAGTTGTCACTCGCTTTCCGCTAAAGAGGATTTTGCAAAATCCAGAAGCAACAGGTAGGATCGTTGAGTGGGCACTCGAACTGTCAAGCTTTGGTCTCAAGTTCCGAAGCACTTCAACTATCCAGAGCAGGGCATTGGCAGAATTCATAGCAGAGTGGACGCCAACGCAGGATGAAGAGATTCCAGAGACAAGCATCCCCGTCAAGGAAGCAAATAAAGAATGGCTGATGTACTTTGACGGTGCCTTCTCGCTGCAAGGCGCCGGTGCCGGCGTGCTGCTTATCGCACCCACCGGGGAACACCTCAAATACATAGTTGTAACACCCCGGAAGTAACTTTCCATAATTGTAACTCCAACTCTTGCCATTTTCGGCATTGTGATATGATATTCCCTCCGTGGTTGGGTTTTTCTTATTTTTGCATTTTGTCCATGTCATGCATTTTATGTCATGCCATCATGTGCATCGCATTTGCATACGTGTTCGTCTCATGATTCCGAGCATTTTTCCCGTTGTCCGTTTTGCAATCCGGCACTCCTATCTTCCCCGGCGGCCCCATTTACATTTTTCCGTGTGCGGGTACTAAACCTTCTCGAAATGGACCGAGGTTTGTCAAGTGGCCTTGGTATACCACCCGTAGACCACCGGTCAAGTTTCGGGTCATTTGGAGCTCGTTTGGTACTCCAACGGTTAACCGCACTCTTGCAAAGGCCTCTTTTAAGTTGCAGCCCAACACCCCTTCAAAATAGTCCATTAACCCATCTAAGTCACTTTCATGCTCTCCGTCGTTCGATCACGATCGTGTGGGCAAAAACTACACCTCATTTGGACTCTCCTAGCTCCCTCTATGCCTATTTAAACACCTCCCCCGTCCAAATCCGGGTCTTCTTCCCCCGAAACCCTAAAACTCCTCCCCGCGCCCGTATGGACACGTCCGCCGCCGCGTCCGCACCAACCAGCGCGTGCCACGTGGGCACCCGCCGCCTCTGCCCCTGACCCTGCTGCTGGCACGGCCCCCCCCCGCCCGGTGCCGCCGCCCGCCCCTCCATGTGCCCTCGCTCCTCCAGCCTCCTCCACGCCTGCGACGCCGGCGCCTGCCCGCCGCGCCCCGCCGCCACGCCACCACCCCGCCCGCCTCCCTCGACGCCGCCATCCCGCAGCCGCCGTCCCATCCCGGCCGGGCGCCCTCCTCCGGCTCCTTCCAGCCGCGGCATATCTCCCCCTTCCGCCGCCGTCCCGCCGCGGATCCGGCGAGCCGCCGCCGCCCGTCGCCCGATCGGGCGGATCGATCCGGAAGCCGTTGACTTCTTCCCCTCTCTTATTTCCTCTAAGTTTTTCGTCCGTTAATTATTTTGTGTCATTTTCAACGTAGCATATCTTTGCATCTGTAGCTCCATTTTGCGCGTATAATATGTCGAAATGTTCGTCTCGAAGAGTAGATCATTTCATCTCATTGCATCATTTTCCTTTGAGCTCATCTTGATGCCCGAAATGCTGTTGGAAGAGGGCTATGTGATGTTAGTTTCTGTTTCTTAACAGAACATGCACTTTTGTTATTTTTGCTATGATTGATGTGTGCACCCTATGAATTTGAGCCCTACATGTATTTTGTAATATGCCATGCCATCTTTCCAGGGGTGTATGCCATGTATTTTTGTGATCTATGTGGTGACTAGCACAAGCATGCAAAGTAGGTGTCCTGATGTTGCTGTTTTCAGCTCTGTTTTGCTGATATTTTGATGCCATGTTAACTTGATGCTACCAAGAGATCCATGCATATTTTGAGATACTTCAGTAAGGATGTTTTGTTCTACATGTCTTGCTCTATCCATCCATGCCCTTGTTTGCAATTATGGAGTGCCATAGCTTTAGTCAATAGAGCTCTACTTTTGCTATCAAATGTTTCCTGGCAGATTGTTTACAGGTTATTCAATTTTGCCAAGGTTGTTGTGGTTGATCCGTGTATGCTATGTTCTTGTTCTTGCCATGTATGTGTTCTATGCCATGTCTTCTTCATGTATGTATGCTTAGTTTATCATATAAGGCTCTGTAGTGAGTGCATTGAGCTTGTAAACATGCCTACTTGTTATCAGTTTTTGACATGCCATGTTGCTGAATCTGTTAACGAAACTTGCGATATTGACATGGGTGTTACTATATTTTCTGATCCTTTTTGGCTTATGGTCAGTAAGGGACTTTTGTTCTATGCTTTGAGTATATTCATGCCATGCCTTGTTTTGCTATTTTAAGTTCCTGTAGCATGTAGTTTTCTTGCTCTGAACATTGCTACCTGATGCTGTTTTTGCCATGTCCAGCCCGATATTTTGTGCACTTTTGCCATGCTTGTTTGAACCTGTTATGATGTGAACTAGCCGTAGCTCAGTGCTCATCTTTTGTCAAGCATCTTGTGTAGATCACTGCCATATACTTTGTTGGTACGTTTGGGTGCAGTAGCTTAATTTCTTGTTGCTTGCTAAGTGGCATCATCTTGTTAATGGCAGATTTGTGCCATTCTTGTTTTGCTTGTCATTTGCAAACCGTGCATCCGATTCGGTGATCTTTATATCGATTTCAACCGAAATCATCTCATCTTTCAGTGGCATACTTGGTTTGCCAAGTTGATGCCTGGTTCATCATTTTCCCTCCGGGCCTTTGTACGCATTGCATATCACATCCCGCATATCATGCCATGTTTTGCATCATGTTGCTTGTGCATTGCACCGTGATTTATTGTGGTTCCTTTGTTTGTGTTCTTGTTTTGGGTAGAGCCGGGAGACGAGTACGTGAACGAGGAACCTGTTGAGAACGCTTACGAGGATCAAGCTTTCGACAACTCTGAGAACATTGCAGGCAAGATGACCATACCTCACTTGCGACATTGCTTTCAATGCGGTTATGCCTCTAAGTCGTGCCTCGACACATGGGAGATATAGCCGCATCGAGGGCGTTACAAGTGAGGTAATCTTCACACAACCCATGTAATACATAAGGGAAAGAGATACATAGTTGGCTTACAGTCGCCACTTCACACAATGCATAAATAAACATCCATCATTCAGAGTACACTCAAGGTCCGACTACGGAACCAAAATAAAAGAAGATACCCCAAATGCTACACAGATCCCCGATCGTCCCAACTCCTCGTCGAACTCCCACTTGAGCTCGGTTGCGTCACCTGCACTGACATCATCGGCACCTGCAACTGTTTTGGTAGAATCTGTGAGTCACGGGGACTCAGCAATCTCACACCCTCGAGATCAAGACTATTTAAGCTAATAGGAAGGACAGGGTTGTAAAGTGGAGCTGCTGCAAGCGACTAGCATATATGGTGGCTACATCGCAAAAGAGAGCGAGAAGAGAAGCAAAGCACGGTCGTGAAACTAGTAGCGATCAAGAAGTGATCTGAACTACTTCGTCGGACATAACTCCAACACCGTGTTCACTTCCGGACTCCGCCGAGAAGAGACCATCACGGTTACACACGCGATTGATGTGTATTTTATTTGAGGTCAACTTGGTTATCTACAACCGACATTAACAAATTCCCATCTGCCTCATAACATGCGGGCACGGCTTTGAAAGATATTACCTGCGGGGTGTCCCAACAGCCTATTATAAGCTCTCACGGTCAACGAAGGATATTCCTTCTACCGGAAGACCCGATCAATCTAGGAATCCCGGACTACAAAACATTTCGACAAACAATAAAACAAGACCAGCAAAGCCGCCCGATTGTGCCGACAAATCCCGATAGGAGCTGCACATATCTCGTTCTCGGGCACATCCGGATGAGACTAGCTACGAGTAAAACCAAGCCTCGAGTTTCCCGTGGTGGCCCAGTAGTTTCGATTCGGGCCAGCACTCGAAGGAGCACCGGTCCGGGGTTAAAATAAAGATGACCCTCGGGCTCGCGAAAACCCGGGAAAAAACTTAGGTGGCAAATGGTAAAACCAAAGTTGGGCCTTCTTTGGGCGAGTCTTATTCAAAGCGAACTGTCAAGGGGTCCCATAAATCACCCAACCGTAAGGAACGCGAAATCAAGGAACATAACACCGTATGGCGGAAACTAGGGTGGCAAGAGTGGAACAAAACACCAGGCATAAGGCCGAGCCTTCCACCCTTTACCAAGTATATAGATGCATTAATTATGGCAGATATATATATATTGTGATATCCCCAACAAGTAAACATGTTCCAATAAGGAACAACATCTCCATGTTCCAACAAGGAACAAACTTCAGCTTCACCTGCAACTAGCAACGCTATAAGAGGGGTTGAGCAAAGCGGTAACATAGCCAATCAACGGTTTGCTAGGAAAAGGATGGTTAGGGACTGACATGGCAATATAGGTGGCATGATATAGCAAGTGGTAGGCATCGCAGCATAGGCATAGCAAAAGAGCGAGCAACTAGCATAGCAAAGATAGAAGTGATTTCGAGGGTATGGTCATCTTGCCTGCAATGTTCTCAGAGTTGTCGAAAGCTTGATCCTCGTAAGCGTTCTCAACAGGTTCCTCGTTCACGTACTCGTCTCCCGGCTCTACCCAAAACAAGAACACAAACAAAGGAACCACAATAAATCACGGTGCAATGCACAAGCAACATGATGCAAAACATGGCATGATATGCGGGATGTGATATGCAATGCGTATGTGCGCTCCGGAGGGAAAATGATGAACCAGGCATCAACTTGGCAAACCAAGTATGCCACTGGAAAGATGAGATGATTTCGGTTGAAATCGATATAAAGATCACCGGAATCGGATGCACGGTTTGCAAATGACAAGCAAAACAAGAATGGCACAAATCTGCCATTAACAGCATGATGCCACTTAGCAAGCAACAAGAAATTAAGCTACTGCACCCAAACGTACCAACAAAGTATATGGCAGTGATCTACACAAGATGCTTGACAAAAGATGAGCACTGAGATACGGCTAGTTCACATCATAACAGGTTCAAACAAGCATGGCAAAAGTGCACAAAATATCAGCCGACATGGCAAAACAGCATCAGTAGCAATGTTCAGAGCAAGAAATCTACATGCTACAGGAACTTAAAATAGCAAAAAAAGGCATGGAATGAATCTACTCAAAGCATAGAACAAAAGTCCCTTACTGACCATAAGCCAAAAAGGATCAGAAAATATAGTAACACCCATGTCAATATCGCAAGTTTCGTTAACAGATTCAGCAACATGGCATGTCAAAAACTGATAACAAGTAGGCATGTTTACAAGCTCAATGCACTCACTACAGAGCCTTATATGATAAACTAAGCATACATACATCAAGAAGACATGGAATAGAACACATACATGGCAAGAACAACAACATAGCATACACGGATCAACCACAACAACCTTGGCAAAATTGAATAACACCTAAACAATCTGCCAGAAACATTTGATAGCAAAAGTAGAGCTCGATTGACTCAATCTATGGCACTCCATAATTGCAAACAAGGGCATGGATGGATAGAGCAAGACATGTAGAACAAAACATCCTTACTGAAGTATCTCAAAATATGCATGGATCTCTTGGTAGCATCAAGTTAACATGGCATCAAAATATCAAGAAAGCAGAGCTGAAAACAGCAACATCAGGACACCTACTTTGCATGCTTGTGCTAGTCACCACATATATCACAAAAATACATGGCATACACCCCTAGAAAGATGGCATGTCATATTACAAAACACATGTAGGGCTCAAATTCATAGGGTGCACACATCAATCATAGCAAAAATAACAAAAGTGCAAGTTCATTTAAGAAACGAAACTAACATCACATAGCCCTCTTCCAACAGCATTTCGGGCATCAAGATGAGCTCAAATGAAAATGATGCAATGAGATGAAATGATCTACTCTTGAGTCGAACATTTCGACATATTATCTGCGCAAAATGGAGCTACAGATGCAAAGATATGCTACGTTGAAAATGACACAAAATAATTAACGGACGAAAAACTTAGAGGAAATAAGAGAGGGAAGAAGTCAGCGGGCTTCGGATCGATCCGCCCGATCGGGCGACAATGGCGGCGGCTCGCGGATCCGCGGCGGGACGGGCGGCCGGAAGGGGAGATGAGCGCCGGCGGCCGGAAGGAGCCGGAGGAGGGCGCCGGGCCGGGATGGGGCAGGCGCGGCGAGGGACGGCGGCGGCGTCGGAGGAGGCAGGGCGGCGGTGGCGGCGGCCTTGCCGGGCGGCGGCGTGGCGGCACTGGCGGCGGCGTGGCGGGCGTGGCGGCGGCGGCGAGCGAGGCGCGGGAGCTCGCGGCAGCGGAGGGCGGGCGCGGCAGGAGCAGGCGGGCGGCGGGGGCCCGCGACGCCTCGGCGGCGGAGGCGGCGGTGCCACGTGGCACGCGCTGGTTGGTGCGACGCGGCGGCTGTTTTGTCCGGGCGGCGCGGACGTGTCCGTCTGGCGCGGGAGGAGTTTTAGGGTTTCGGGGAAGAAGACCCGGTTTGGACGGGAGGTGTTTAAATAGGCATAGAGGAGCTAGGAGAGTCCAAATGAGGTGTAGTTTTTGCCCACGATCGTGATCGAGCGATGGAGACATGAAAGTGACTTAGATGGGTTAATGGACTATTTTGAAGGGGTGTTGGGCTGCAACTTAAAAGAGGCCTTTGCAAGAGTGCGGTTAACCGTTGGAGTACCAAACGAGCTCCAAATGACCCGAAACTTGACCGGTGGTCTACGGATGGTATACCAAGGCCACTTGACAAACCTCGGTCCATTCCGAGAAGGTTTAGTACCCTTTACGGAAAAAGCGTAAAAGGGCCGCGGGAAGATAGGAGTGCGGATTGCAAAACGGACAACGGGAAAAATGCTCGGAATCATGAGACGAACACGTATGCAAATGCGATGCACATGATGGCATGACATAAAATGCATGACATGGACAAAATGCAAAAAGAAGAAAAACCCAACCACGGAGGGAATATCATATCACAATGCCGAAAATGGCAAGAGTTGGAGTTACAATTATGGAAAGTTACTTCCGGGGTGTTACAATAGTCCAAATGCACTTTCCCAAGGAACAAGCAACAAATAATACTGCAGAGTATGAAGGCTTGCTTGCCGGTCTCAGGATTGCGATAGACCTTGGGATTAAGATGCTCATTGTCAGAGGAGACTCACAACTTGTCGTCCGCCAAGTAAATAAAGATTACCAGAGTCCGTTGATGGAAGCCTACGTCGATGAAGTGAGGAAGCTGGAAGAGCACTTTGAAGGCCTGCAAATGGAACACATTCCAAGAGCACAGAATGATATAGCTGATGGCCTCTCCAAATGTGCCGCACTTAAGTTGCACAATGGGACCAGGGATTTTTGTGCTCAAGCCGACTCACCAACCGTGACACCATCAACAGGGCGAGCAAGAAGAGAAAATTGGTTTCCGGCGACTACTTACCGGCAGAGCTCTCTGAAGCCGCCGCCAAGAAGGTCCCTAGAACCAATGCAAATATCACTGAGGAGCAGTCTGCTCCGGCAAACCATGCAGTTTGTATCGTTGAAGCAAACGCTCCCGACAAGCTTAGCTCCGGCAAGCAGCGGGGATCATCGAGCTCCGGCGGACCAGCGGGTCCTTGCCGTGAAGCTGATGGTCCCGCTGTGACAGATGAGCCTTTAGTCCTTGTTGTCGAGCCACGAGGCTCCAACATGGGCACAGAGATCGTCCATTTCCTTGAGACGGAGAACTTCCCAAGAGCAAGAAGAAGCGGAAAAAGTAGCCCGGCGGTCAAGTATGTACCAGTTTGTTGATAACATCTGTATAGAAAGAGACTCAACGGGTGAAATTGAAGTGTATTTGCCGGAAGATGGATGAAGCTGTTGGCGAGATACACGGAGGCATATGTGGTCACCACATTGGCGCCAAGACACTTGCCGCAAAGCTTTCGGCAAGGTTTCTTCGCCGAAGCCCTCCAGATGCAATCGCACAAGTAACCAAGTGTGAAGCGTGCGAGGCCATTCAAGGCGATACACCAGCCAGCTCAAGCTCTCCGGGCGATCCCTTTATCCCGGCCCTTCTCGGTGCAGGGGCTCGACATCCTCGGCCCCTTCCCCGAGCTGTCGGGGCTTTGAGTACTTATGCGTCGCAATCGACAAGTTCACAAAGTGGCGGAAGTGGAACCATGAGGAAGGTGACAGCACGATCGGCCGTCAAGTTCTTCAGTCAATTGTTTGCCGTTTTGGGATTCCTAATCGGATCATCACCGACAACGGCACACAGTTCACGAAGTCGCACCTTCATGCAAGACGCCCAAGATCTTGGCGCCAAGATCTGCTTTGCTTCCGTTGCTCATCCGAGAAGCAGCGGTCAGCGAGAGGGCAAACGCTGAAGTGCTGCGAGGACTCAAGACCGAACTTTCGACGGGCTGCACAAGTGCGGAAGGAACTGGATCGAGGAGCTGCCGTGGTTCTTTGGTCGATCGGACGACGCCAAATCGAGCCAGCGGCGGACACCCTTTGCTCTAGTCTACGGAGCGAGGCAGTTCTCCCCACGGAACTTCGTGTCACGGGTCACCTCGAGTGCTCGCTTATGATGAGCTTGAGCAAGAGCAGCTGCGGCAAGATGACGCGCTGCTCCTCGAGGAAGATCGCTCTTCAGTCTGTTGTACGAGCTGCTCGTTACCAAGAAGCTTTGCGTCGCTACCATAGCCGCAAAGTTAATGCCGAAGCTTCGAGGAAGGCGACCTTGTTCTTGGTAGCGTTCAATCCGCCAAGAATTCCAACAAGTTGACGCCAAAGTGGGAAGGCCCTTATCGGGTAAAGCGAGTCACTAGGCCCGGCGCTGTCCGCCTTTGAGACCGAAGACGGCTTTCGGTGAGCAATTCCTGGAACATAGAGCATCTTCGCAAGTTTTACCCATGAGCGCGATTGCGGAACCCATTCCGCAACCAACCTTTTGTACAAGTCTTGCCGCTGTTGCATGTAATCCTTTGTACAAAGCCGGGCGCAGACCCCGTGCAGCAGTAAAGCCTATGGTTGCGCACATTTTTGTTAAATACATGCTTTTATAATCAAATATGCATGTGTTTACTAACATCTTGTGCAGCACCCGCACCCGGTAAGCGATAGTGAGCTATTTGGCTCCATGACTTTCTTTTTCTCTCCTTTCTTCTCAAACAAGAAGAAGGTTCATCCACCCACAAGTTAACCGGGGGGAGAGGAGGAGATAGTGGTGTGGGCATCGCTCGAGGAACTGTCGCTTTGCCGGAAGACGGACAACAGAAAAGCTAAGTTGCTAAGTTTAAGCGACCAGTTTTAAAATTTTCAAGTTATCTTCCTCGAACGATAGTACTTTGTATGGAAAACACATGTGCGCCGAAGGAACCAAATCGTGATCGGTCGCGCCCTTACTTTGTTTCGAGTCCGCTCAACAACTTAAGTGAGCTGCGGCTAGTCCGCGACGAGGTTGCTTGTCGGTAGCTACCCGCCAACCAGGCTGCTGAAGTTCCACACTCGGCGCCATGCAAGGGTGCCTGCACCGACAAGTTTCCCTGAAAGCGTAGGGTAAAAACATACAAGGGAAGAAATCGAGTAAAGGAAATAACGTTGCATTCGGTTGCCTAAGATAGTATATATTGCAAAAATAACCTATCATGGCACGAGCTAAATTGTTCTCGGAACCGAAATAACAGCGAAGAGAAGAAAGGTGCGCCGGCGTCCAAGCCCCGGCAAGCTAGAGTTGCCCGGGGGCTGCGGCAAGCCAGAGTTGCCGGAGGCCGCGGCAAGCCGGAGTTGCCCGGGGGCTGCGGCAAGCCAGAGTTACTGGAGGCCGCGGCAAGCCGGAGTTGCCGGGGGCTGCGACAAGCTAGAGTTGCCGGAGGCTGTGATGTCAGATAAGCCCTTCGTCCTTCTTCAAACATCCCTATTTCATTAAAAACATTCTTCTCGGATACAGTCCGTGGAGAGTGAAAAACATGAAAGAGAGGATTACAAGTTCTTAAATGCAGATAAGGCCCGAAGGCTTACAAATTAAAAAGATAAGATGCCTGTAATCCCTTTTATGTCCCTATCTTCAGGAGGTAGGTTAAGGAGGCGGGAAGGGCAAAAGGAGCGCCTACGCGAGCTACAGGTGCCAGAAGGCACCAAGAGAACATGTCGGGGGCTCTCCGAAGGCTTGACGGGATGGCGGCGACGAAAGCGAGAGCTCGAAGGCGGGCGGCAGGGCGTCGGCCGCTGTCGAGGCACTACGCCCTCGTACTCCGACCGACGGCCTTGTCGCCATCCTCTTCCCTTCCGCAGCCTCCCCACGCCAGCCACCTAAGGAGACGACCCCGGGAAGTTCAAGGCGCCGGCGACACGGATGATGGGGTCGCCGGTGACGCGCAGGGCTGCGCCCGACAACTAGTCGGGCCCGCTACCCTCGTCGTCGTTGTCGCTCTCCTCCTCGCCACTCTCGCTTGAGGAGGAATCGTCGCTGTCGGAGGAGCTATCCACGCAGCACCTCGCCCGAGTGCCAAGATCCCCGAAGACCTTGACGGAGAGGAGATCACCCTCCATTAACTTAAAATGGAGGGTAAACCCCGCCAGCAGGTTGTGGATGCGGGCGAACGTCTGCCACCCACGATCAAGATACATCACATTAGGGGCTGGGAATACAACGCGGACTCGCGTGCGCTGATCCCACAGCCCTCATGTGCAACCTCAACGTCTCGGGCGGATCCGACTCCATCGCCATCGCGAACGAGCTGGAAGCCGGAGACGACGACGAGCGCCAGCGCAGCTTGACGAAGAACTCACAAGGGTGCGTCCCCGTGTGGACCGCCCTGGAAAGGGACCGCCAGGCGGGCGAAGACGACACGCCGCCCCGCCCGCCTCTTCCCCGAGCGCCTCTGGCTCGTCCACGACCTCGCCCCCGGAGAGGAACCGCCGACGGAGGCGGAGACGGCGCACCGCCTCGTCCGCCTCTCCCTCGGGCTCCCCGGCCTCGTCCAGACCTCGCCCCCTCCCTCTTCCCCTTGCGGCTGGCTCTGCCTCCCCGGGCGTGGGATTGGGAGGATGCACTGCCTAGCTGCAACCTCGCCGCCACCGATGGAGAACCAAGGTTCCCTTTCTCCATGGCAAATGGGAGAGAGGAAGCGAAGCTGAAGAAAGAAGGGGCGGAGAGTGCGAGCCGCGCCCCTTCCGCCTTCTTAAAAAGAAGCAAGGTGGGGGCTTGGCACGCCCTTCGGCGAATCAAGGCACGTGAAGAGCAGGGAATCGGGACAGACACTGCCTCTGCTCCGACGGCCCAGATTCCGCTTCCACCGCCCGTGACCCCGAGTGCATGGGAACCACGTGGCGGAGACGCAGAACTTAGGCGACAGATGAAGCGACCTCGCACGCCGCCCACTTCACCCACGACGCCACAGTTAACGCGTGCCCTTACAGAGAAACGCGGTAGGCGCGCACCGTTCATGGAGACGGTGGGTCCAAGGCGGTAATGGCGTAATCAAGACCACGCTACCCGCACACTGTTTTGGGCCTGGCCCAACAGAGCTTGGCGTCGTGTGGCTCCAGGCCGGGGGCTCTGTCGGTGTACTAGAGTAGGGGTACCCTAGTACCCCGAACTCGTCTGCGGACGATTGCAGCGCCACGGCGGGCCGGCCTGATGGCCGCCAAGATCTCGGCGGCTCCCTTGGAGCCATTCAAGAACAAAGTAGTCAAGACCCGGCAAGAGAAGCTTGCCGGAAGGCCATCCAGGCGCCAAAGAACGAGGCCCCGCAAGAGGAGCTTGCGGGAAGGCTTGGCGGCGATGAACCCCCAAGCGCGACAAGGTTCCCGCCGCGGCAAAGGCGCTTGCCGGGCGGGCGACCTCTCTTCATCTCCGCTCAGCTCACCCGCCAGCGTGTCACCACGGGCTCTCCCGAGTACGCGTGTCGACGGGCTGTGCAGCCAGCGGGAGTAGCGACAGACGGCGCCGACAAGCCACCATCATGGCGGACGGAGGCGCACTTAACGGTCCTGTTACCTTTGTTAGGGCGATCGAGACGGGCATTGATGACTCGTGTCCCTTGCCGTCGAGTTAGGTATGGGTTCTTGACACTTTGCATAAAGCGGTGTACCAACCTAGGTTTTACCATTGTGACCTTGTCTACTTGCCACGTGTGGTAGCCCTTGTGCCTATAAAAGGAGGCCTGAGGGCAACGTAGAGCAGGTTCGATTCGGCTGGGTTTCTAGTCTAGCTCCAGCTTAGTTCATCACACTCAAGTTAGGTCTTGTAGCCAGCATTGCTCCCTAGCAAGAACACAAGATAATCCACAAAGCAGCAGTAGGAGTATTATCTCTCCGGAGAGCTCCGAAGCTGGGTAAACCCCCCTCGTGCGCATCGCCTCGACCCGCTCTTTGTGCAGTCTCCGCCCCCCCTCCGAATCACAAAGGGACCCAGGTCCCGTAGGTGCTCGCGGGGCACGATCAGCTCTTCCCCCCGACACATTTCGTAAAAAAGGTTATCTATTTACTAATCCCTATATGAACTCTACATATAAACAAATAAGTCTATGCAGCAATTACATGGAGAGAAATTAGCTTTGTCACAGTAGGCAAGGTGATAGAAAGCAAGGGTTAACATTCTCCTGTGCAGACTACAAGTGGAGCAAAATCATATATCAGGTCCATTTGTGAGTTGATTTTTAGTTTTGAGCAAAAACAAAAGGAATACAATTTTGTATCATTCTTAAACATGGACCGAAAAGGCACATCTGCATTGGTATTCTGATTTATGCAAAATGGCAATAGCACTCTGGAAGAAGAAATAGAATCCTGCCGACTGCTCGGGATGTCACTTGCAAGCAGTAAAAAAATCATGTATAACAAAATATTGGTGGGAAACAGAAGTGAGCAAGAACAAACCTTAATTTTCCATGACCATGTATCTGCAGGCACAACAAAGGCAATGTAATATATCTTATAACCTTTCATCGGAAAAGCTTCTCACAAACACAAGTCATGTATAAAGACCAAAATGACTGAACATGAAAATAGAGCATACAATATGAAATAATGGAGCAAAAGCCAAACTTGAAAGGTTGCAGATGTTACCCAATGGAGCAGACATACAAATTCACTAAAACATTTTTAAATAAAAATGGGGAACCTTTAAAACAAGCCAAATTTACGGGATTGAAGTTAGAAATAAAGTAAAACACTATATTGTCAAAGATCATTGGCAAGTAATTTGAAGGAAGTAAGTTAGTAACGGATATTGTACAATCAGCCGAAAAAAAATAGTTCGAAATAAATATGAAGATCTGAAATTTTAATTGCATCACGAGGAGGTAGTGAGAACTAAGAATCAATACCTAACTGATTTTTCTCAAAGCACCTTGAAGGACCAGCAGGTTACCATCGCTACACAGAGAGTCGGGTCCACTGCCTCTGCGTCTGCTCCCAGCTCCATTAGTGGACCGACACTATATCCCGCAGCAGCTCCAGCAGCGACCCTTCTGATCAGGGGCAACCACATCGGCGCCTAGCACAAGCGGTGCACACACAGACGTCCCCGCCATGATGTGCAACAACATCAGCCCATCGGCGGTGATGCGGGGCCTCCACATTGGCGTGCAGTTTGAGCAACCCACGCACAACTCAAGCTAAATACCCATGCGTTGCCATTGGACGATAAATAAAATATGTGTTCATTAGTTAATGTATTTAATCAAATACGCCGAGTACAACATACGTTAAGTTCCACCACATCTCATATATACATTATTGATCTCACCAACATTTTTGAATGTTAATATACATAAACAAAAGATCATATCATAACTGCTGTACTAACATACATAAATGAATATAAGCACTGTCGCTGTCCTAGGGTTAAAGATCCTGCACTGTTTCGTACCGAGTCTCGCCACTATCGTCTATTCTTATGGTTACTCTCAAAATCAAGGACAAATTAATTTTCGGAAAGATCGGGATGGTGCTGCAATTATGCATGTCAAGAGAAAGCTGATCAAATGACATAAGCCTAGAATCCTGCGCTAAGATGAAACTTAGAACATGCCTTGCATTATACTGAAATTTTTTACCTCTCATATTTACAGACCCATGGGTGATAAGAAATCTATATGCATCCCTTCTGCTAGCCACGTCGTGGTCGCCCCCACGCTCATCAACATGCTTGCCTTCCTCGTCAGCACGCTTGCCTTCCACATCGTGGTCGCCCCCACTGCTTAATTTCGGCTTCACCCCTGGCAATGTTTATTGAATACAAAAAACACTGACCTACAATATATAAGCTTGATTCTTCACTTTAGAGAATAGTTTGGAGGTATTAGCAAAGACAAGTAATCCATAAGTTTGCATGACATAATGGTGTGAGCATTAAAAACATTGAAATAACAAGAGAGCCTGTTAATTCAGTAAACTCTTCCATTTCGCTAAATTCTCTAGCATCTCATAAGACCAAGCAGAATGGCATATCGAGGATGCTTTTTTGTTGTTACGTTTTCTAGTCAAACTATGTCGCAACTAAGAAGCACAAAAGGCTTAGAACTAAAAAATGAGGACTGCACAAATTAGTCACGATGGTATTGGAACTGCAAGCATCCTGCTAGGAAGGCCCACGGTCAAAACAAATATCAAGTCAGGACATAAAAGCAAGTTTTCAAGCGTCACATATTGCAAAATCACGGAACATACTTTTATATTTCACATTGTGGTCATCATGCCAAGTCTCTCCCTCTATATGCAAGTGTAACCATAGGAAGAAATTTCCTTGCTCCTCCTTGCTTAGATGACTAACACAAATTAAATAGAAGATAGTGCAAGGAAAAGAATTTGGAATACATATCAAACAAAATTAACTAAATTGCAAATGATACTTCTGTAAAACTGGTTTTTCTTTTCAGATCAAGATTGAAAACATCAGATACACTACCTATGGTCAAGCTCATACCAACAAACTGAACAAGGAGCTATACTATGTCCCTTGCAAACTGATCGACGACCTTCGATGGTGGATGGTGACCTTCGCAGGAGATGGCGCCATGGAGAGCAGCGGGATCGAGGGAGCAGAGAACTAAGGGCTCGCTGGCTCAGCCCGTGGGAATAGTGAAGATGACAGGAAGTGGCAGATCTCACCTTGAAGATGCTCTAGGGTTACGGGAGAACACACTGACGCGGGGAATGGGGCGGCTGCTGCATCCATGCCCTGACCCGCTCGAGTGTCTGGCAGCGATGAATCGCGGCATGGGAATGTTCCAGGGAAACACGCGCGGACGTGCGCAATGGGGCGGTCGCCTCAATGTCCGGGCGAAGAAGGCGACGAGAGTACAAGGGAGCGGAAGAGGGAGAGACAGAGGGATGGTGGGTTTGGGGGGTCACGAGGCAGGCGGGGCAAGGGGCAGCGGCGGCGGAGGAAGGCGGGAGGCAGCAGAGACGGGGAACCCTAGAAGAGACATGGCCGAGCGACAGAAGATTGGAGAGATCGAGAGAGGAGTTGGTCGATACGTTTCTTCGTAGAGGGGAAAAACCGGATGAAAAAAACGAGCATGGAGGGGTAGTGGTGGTGGGAGGGAGGACGAAAAAACCAACGAAAAAAACGGACAAAAATGGTGGGACGAAAAAAAAACCGTGGAGGCTATTCTACCAACTCAGACATTTGGAGTAGAGATATTTTTTATATTATTTCATGCTATTATATTATCAATCTTGGATACTTAATATGCATTTTAATGCTATTTTATATCGTTTTTGGGAACTAACATATTGATACGTCTCCAATGTATCTATAATTTTTTATTGTTCCATACTATTATATTATCTGTTTTGGATGTTTTATATGCACTAATATGCTATTTTATACTCCCTCTGTTCCTAAATATAGGGTGTATAGTTTTTGGCACGCAAATTAAATAACACATGTGGAGTGAAAAATTCACAAGTTTTGGGCGAGATTACACATGACTAATTGACATGAGAAAATAGAGGAGCTTTCCTGAGGTAAGGAAATGTAATTAAATACCTAAACAAATTAGCCAAACGAGCGGTGCAACGCAATACACCTTATATTTTGGAATTTTTCTTGAAAATCTATACACCTTATATCAAGGAACGGAGGGAGTATTATTTTGGGACTAACCTATTAACCTAGAGCCCAGTGCCAGTTTCTGTTTTTCTCTTGTTTTAGAGTTTCGCGAATCCCTCGCACCTACACAAAAAAATAAATCCTCGCAACCAACGCGATAAGGGGTTGCCAATCCCTACACGGTCACTTACGAGCGTGAGATCTGATAGATATGATAAGATAATATTTTTGGTATTTTTTATGATAAAGATGCAAAGTAAAATAAAAGGCAATAAAAATAACTAAGTGTTGGAAGATTAATATGATGGAAAATAGACCCGGGGGCCATAGGTTTCACTAGTGGCTTCTCTCAAGAGGATAAGTATTTATGGTGGGTGAACAAGTTACTATTGAGCAATTGACAAAATTGAGCATAGTTATGAGAATATCTAGGTATGATCATGTATATAGGTGATACGTCTCCGTCGTATCTATAATTTTTGATTGTTCCATTCCAATATTATTCAACTTTCATATACTTTTTGGCAACTTTTTATATTATTTTTGGGACTAACATATTGATCCGATTGCTCAAAGCAGTTCTCATTTGCATGTTTTTGGTTTCGCAGAATATCCATATCAAACGGAGTCCAAACGGGATAAAAACGGACAGAGCTTATTTTTGGAAAATATGGAAAATTTGGAAGGAAAATCAACGCAAACCGGTGTCCGAGGTGGGCACGAGGTAGGGGCCCCCCTAGGGCGCGCCCCCTACCCTCGTGAGCCCACTGTAAGGCGGTTGACGCTCTTCTTTTGCCGCAAGAAAGCTAATATTCAGAAGAAAAAAAATCACGGCGAAGGTTTCAGGCCAATCGGAGTTACGGATCTCCATATATACACGAAACGTGAAACAGAGCCAAACGAGAACGCAGAAACAGAGAGAGACAGAGAGACAGATCCAATCTCTGAGGGGTTCTCGCCCCTCCCACGCCATGGGGACCATGGACCAGAGGGGAAACCCTTCTCCCATCTAGGGAGAAGTTTAAGGAAGAAGAAGGAGGGGGCTCTCTCCCCCTCGCTTCCGGTGGCGCCGGAACACCGCCGGGGGCCATCATCATCACCGCGATCTTCACCAACACCTCCGCCATCTTCACCAACATCTCCATCACCTTCCCCCCTCTATCTACAGCGGTACACTCTCCCGCAACCCGCTGTACCCTCTTGTCGGTGTCAAAACCGGCGGACCTCGGGTAGGGGGTCCCGAACTGTGCGTCTAGGCGGATGGTAACAGGAGACAAGGGACACGATGTTTTTCCCCAGGTTCGGGCCCTCCCAATGGAGGTAATACCCTACTCCTGCTTGATTAATATTGATGATATGGGTAGTACAAGAGTAGATCTACCACGAGATCAAGGAGGCTAAACCCTAGAAGCTAGCCTATGGTATGATTGTTGTTCGTCCTACGGACTAAAACCCTTCGGTTTATATAGACACCGGATAGGTTAGGGTTACACAGAGTCGGTTACAATGGTAGGAGATCTACATATCCGTATCGCCAAGCTTGCCTTCCACGCCAAGGAAAGTCCCATCCGGACACGGGACGAAGTCTTCAATCTTGTATCTTCATAGTCTTGGAGTCCGGCCGTGACGATAGTCCGGCTATCCGGACACCCCCTAGTCCGGGACTCCCTCAGTAGCCCCTGAACCAGGCTTCAATGACGACGAGTCCGGCGCATATTGTCTTCGACATTGCAATGCGGGTTCCTCCTCCGAATACTTCATAGAAGGTTTTGAACACAAGGATAGTGTCCGGCTCTGCAAAACAAGTTCCACATAACACCGTAGAGAGAATAATTTTTGCACAGATCTGCTGACGTATTCCGCGGCATGACATCACACCACGGCCAGGCCTTTATATGAATCGTTTTTTACTGTTCCACCTCAGCGTGTTTAGCGAGGCGGTTTCCTTGGCACGTCTTATCAAAGCATAGATCGTGCCCCCTTATTCGGGATTCTCATCAATACGGACGTGGGTAACCCATCCGCGCCATTGATTACGGCGCTTGGGAAATAAGCGAGTTTTACCAGGCTGGTGGGGGACGCATAGCTTCGTCCATCCATATAAGGGGATAAGGATCCACCCTTTCACCTACGCCTTCTTCCTCCTTTGCTTATCCATTTCCGCGCACTCGAGCTCCAGCGCCCAAGTCCGCACATCCCACCTCAACCTTCTCCAACCATGTCAGGAGCGGGAGGTAGGTGGATGGCCTCCTCCGTCACGGAGGGGCACATCACAAGACTGCGGGAGGCCCGATACTTGTCCGGCGACATCGCACACAGGCTGCCCGATGCGGGGCAGCTCATTCCAACCCCCGGGCCCCATGAGAGGGTGGTGTTTCTCCCCCACTACCTCCGCGGACTAGGTTTTCCACTTCACCCATTTGTCCGGGGGCTCATGTTCTACTACGGCCTGCACTTCCACGACCTGGCCCCGAATTTCATCCTCAACATCTCGGCGTTTATCGTCGTGTGCGAGGCCTTCCTCTGCATCCAGCCCCACTTCGGCTTATGGCTGAAGATCTTCAACATCCGGCCGAAGGTAGTGGGCGGCCGCTGCAAGCGAGTCTTGGAGGCGCCATGGTTGGCAAGATGGCCAAGGTCCTATGGCTCGAGGGCGCCTTTGTGGAGACAATAAAGGGGTGGCAATCGGGGTGGTTCTACATCACCGAGCCACGCGACCCCAAATGGGTGGCGGCCCCCGAATTCAGATCTGGCTTCCCCACACGGCTCTCGTCATGGAAAGAGACGGGCCTGGCGTGGGGGAATTCGGAAGAGCTATCCGGACTCCAAACATGCGTCCGAAACCTGGTGGACAAGAATCTCAGGCTTGTCGATGTAATCCAGGTGATGCTCATCCGCCGGATTCTCCCATGCCAACAACGGGCCTTTAACTTGTGGAGTTTGATCCGGCACAACATCGAACCTTGAGCGGCTCTTGACACTACGTGCGAAGATGCAGGAAGGTGCTTGTTCAAAGGCGCTGAAGCCCGACATCCGCTAACAAAGATCGCGGATACAGCTCGCGGCGTCCAGCCAGCGAGGTAAGTTATTTTACCCTTTACGGGACTCTTTTTCATAGATTGACTCTATGTGGGATCTAAAACTCCCTAATCTTTGACAGGACTGGCTGAAGACGTCCGGACAGATTAACTGTCTGGCTCCTTTGCCGGAAGACCCGGAGGACGCCCGATTGATGGGGCTGCTGGCTCCGGCGCCGCATGTGGTGCCGGAGAAGAAGGCCAAGAAGGAGGCCACGGGAACTCGAAGGAGCTCCGGCGCCAGTCTTGTCGCCGATTCGATGCGTAATCTTCTCCGAGGACGAGGAGGAAGAAGAAGAAGCTCCTCCCCCAGCGGGGGAGGAGAAGAAAAGGAAGGCCGCCCCAACTGGGGAGGCCGGAGGGTCCAAGAAGGGAAGAACCCTTCCTCCGGACTTCTCCACCAACGTCAACGACGACGAGGAGGATTTGCCTACAAGGGCCAAGCCCCTGGCGAGATCGTAAGTGTCCGGATACCCATGGCTTTTTATTATCGCAGAGTGTTCTCTAATGTCGAACAACCGTGCAGCCCGCCCAAGGGCGAGTTCGCCGATTCATCGAGCGGGTCCCTGGGCTCGTCGGAAATGGAGAGTACTTCGCTTCCGACCGCCTCCTCGCCTCACGCGCTGCGGGCGGCGCCATGTGGGGCCCCAAGGGGTCTTGGTCAAGAGGAGGTAGCGCAGAGGTGCCCCAAGGCAACCTCCCGGACTCAGCGCTGCGGGGCAAGACCCCGAGGGCTCTAAGCCCGACCCTCGTCCGGACTCCATGCCGGAACCATCAGCGTTCGAAGTCCGGCCAGCGGATCCTTCGTAAGAAGGTAAGACGCCGTGTCCTCCGTCCAACCGGAGGCACGGATAGCTCTTGAGGCGCTCAACAGCGCCTCCATCGAGGAGGAGCACCGCCTTTGTTATGAGTGCGGTGATCCGGACAGTTCGATCTGCCAAGAGCGGGCTGACTGAAGCTGTACCAGACCTTCTAACGGGCTTTGAGGTAAGTTTAGAATATGTAAAAATATTACCGCATAGACAGTAGCCCTCGATGCTTAGTTCGGTGTTCGGAAAGAAAAGCCGGACTAAGGATCTAAAAAGATATATGCAGGAGTCTAACATAAGTATGTCAATATGTGTATGCAGTGCTGCTGCTGACCTCTGCCCTTGGATCATGGAGGTCAATGCATTGAAGCGAACCTCGGCGGTCCGAGAACGAGCTCGGCCAAGCCAAGAAGCAGCTCGAGGACAAGGAAGGTAAGTAGTACCTTATTAAGAAAATACCTTATAAAAAGGTTTTGGTTGCAAAAAATAACAGGAATAACTTGGGTACTACAGGGGCCACGAATGAGGTGGCGACCCTGAAGGAAGCGGTGTCTGTGGCCGAAAACAAAGCGGCATGAACGCACCGAGCGAGAAGGGGGGCGAGCTGGCCAAGGTACAGCAAGAGCTCCAAGCTCTCGTGGAAAGACACGAGAGTTTGGGCGTGACTCAAGACTCGAGAGTCCGAGCTCGCCTCGGCTCTTGAGAGTGCCAAAGCTGCTAAGGCCGAGGCCCAAAAAGCCCTCAAGAAATTGAGTCGTTAAAGAAGATAGCGGCGGTAAGGAATTCTTTATGCAAAGCAAGCATGTGAAAGTGAATTACCTTTACTTACCCGGATTCGAGCTCTCCAGAGCATTCGCAGATTTGCCTCAGTAGTGTGTCTAATCTTCTTGCATTCTACCGCGCCAAGGAGGGGAGCTCGACGGAAAAGGTGTTCGGTCTCGGTATGTTTGAGGCCGAGCGTCCGGTGCCCTGAGCGACCAGCTGAAGCAGCTGGTCAAGCTCCACAAGGTCGCCGAACAGGCCATCAAGGGCCTTATAAGCGTAGCTGTGGCCATTGGAGGCCATGCCCGGAGCTACTTGACTTGGTGCAGTGGCCGGTGGATGCCTCGTCCACGGATTGAAGTCATCAAGCGCTTCGTCTGCATTGAAGGTGTCCGTCGGGCCCTTGCCCGTGCTAAAGTGCACTGGGGCAAGCTGGATGCGGAGAATCTTGTGACGGACGGGCCACCGAAGGGCCATGAGCATCGCACGCCCGAAATGTATTATGAGGGCCTCCTGAAGGGTGCCCGCCGAATAGCGGATGAGTGCTCCAAGGATGTAATTTTTGAATAGGCTCGCATTTGTTATCCTGTACGCTGAAAACTTGTTCATATGCGCTAAGCAACGCTTATTAATTTAAAATATTACCTTCTGTGCGGCCGTTTATCAAATTTGAGAGATGGCAAGTCGTTGGCTTCAAATTTCATGCCACGAGTCTTTGGGGTGTTCGGGATAAACTTGAGCACTCTTGTTCCCATTCTTGGGTCCATCTAGGAGGCGCTCAACACAATGAACAAGGCAACCGGACTTATAATGCTTGAACACTCTCACTTAGCCATAGAATTCTATAATTTTAAATTTGGCGAATCCCTAGTATTCGAAGACCGAGTTCGGGCGCTATCCACGCCTTGGCGGACAATTCGGTTCCTCGCTCTAAGCGGCATAAGTCTTTAGGGACCCGAAAAACCTCTCGAGCAGTGACCGGCTCTCGCCCTATCATGACGGTCAGTTTAGCTTTCTCATCGAGGTACTCGACCCAGCTCAACTGGGCACAATCGCATGGTTCTCCGGTGCTACCTTAGCCGATATAACTAAACGTAAGGTACCAAAACACGGAGCCGCAAACCCAACTATTGACCCAAGACATGATTCGAGCCGATTCATATAATGCTATAAGTTCGGGTGCCGCACTTGTGAAAGTGTTCGGACTTATCACACCATAATTTTGGGATACTTAAGCCCTCGGTGTATTGGCCGTACCAAAGTGTACGGTTGCAACATGTCGTGAAATGAACATATGTATATATAAAGGAAGTAGAGCAATAATAAGCAAAAGCAATGTATTGTTTATTCAAAAGGTACTGCAATGGAAGCAGAACGATACAAATAGTGCGATAAGCAAGGGATGGGACTATCTAACATGTCCCCCTCCAGGGGTAAGCTGCGGGATGGTATGTAAAACAGGTATAATGCTCATAATAAAGACCACCTGAACACTTGACGTGGCTTTCTGCTTCCCTGGTTGTTGCATCGTGAGTTCGGCGGTTCTAGTGCCGGACAGGACTTCTGAAAGATGGAGTCCTAAAAGTAAGAAAAAGGAAAAAGAAAAAGAAAAAGAATGACACAATCGAGGCCCCCAGTGCGGTCGAGCCGCATTCTTGGTGTGTCGTGGTCTTGCCCTCCCCATATGCCCATGGTATCTCCAGAGCGTAATTATGTACGCGTAATACTAACCGCAATTTCGCGAGGGCGGGGTTGGGGCGGATTACTACGCGATGCTTGAATCGTGCCAGCGGTCTTGTTGTAGGTTACTCCGGCGCGCTGGATGTTGTCCGGACGCTTAATGGCCGGACTCGAGAGTTGCTGTGAGAGGCTGCTTTGTACCTCCGCCGCGAGGGCCGCCGTGTGCTCCTCCGTTTGGAGAGGCGTTCGGTGTTTCCATTGACCGTGATTACTCCTCGAGGGCCCGGCATCTTGAGCTTGAGGTATGCGTGGTGCGGCACCGCATTGAAATTTGCAAATGCGGTTCGTCCGACCGATGCATGATAGTCGCTGCGAGAATGGGACGATGTCGAAGAATAACTCTTCGCTTCGGAAGTTATCCGGGGATCCGAAGACCACTGAGTGTAACCGAGCCCATACAACCGCCTCTACACCGGTATGACGCATTTAAAGGTCGTCTTTGTAGGTTTAATCCTTGAGGGTCTATGCCCATTTTGCGATGTATCCCGATAAAGCAGGTTCAGTTGCTGCCGCCGTCCATCGGGACTCGGTTAGGTGAAATCCGTCGATAATTGGGTCAAGAACCAATGCGGCGAAACCGCCGTGGACGGATGCTAGTGGGGTGGTCCTTCGATCGAAGGTGATCGGGCAGAAGCCCATGGGTTGAACTTCGGGCGATCGCTCCATCGCATATACGTCCCTTAGTGCACGCTTCCGCTCCCTTTTGGGTATGTGTGTTGCGTATATCATGTTCACCGTCTGCACTTGCATGGGAAAACCCTTCTGTCCTCTATTGTTCGGCGGCCGGGGCTCTTCCTCGTCATCGCTATGCAGCCCCTTGTCATTGAGTTCGGCACTTAACTTGCCTGCTTGCTTGAACACCCAACAGTCCCTGTTGGTGTGATTGGCTAGTTTTTCGAGGGTGCCATGTATCTGGCACAAGCGATCGAGTATTCGGTCCAAGTTGGACGGGCCCTGGGTATTTCTTTTGAATGGCTTCTTCCGCTGACCGGGTTTAGAGCCTCTGAATCCGGCATTGACGGTCGTATCTTCAGTATTATCACCGTTAATGCGGCGCTTGTTCTTGTTGCGACGTGACCTGCCATTGCTGTCCTTGGTATCCGGACTATCAGGATGTTTGGCCAAGTTGTTGCTTCGAGCTAGCTAGCTGTCCTCTCCCGCACAAAAGCGGGTCATGAGTGTTGCCCCCCCCCTAGGGCGTGCCCCCTACCCTCGTGAGCCCACTGTAAGGCGGTTGACGCTCTTCTTTTGCCGCAAGAATGCTAATATTCGGGAAAAAATCACGGCGAAGGTTTCAGACCAATCGGAGTTATGGATCTCCATATATACACGAAACGGTGAAACTGAGCCAAACGAGAACGCAGAAACAAAGAGAGACAGGGAGACAGATCCAATCTCGGAGGGGCTCTCGCCCCTCCCACGCCATGGGTACCATGGACCAGAGGGGAAACCCTTCTCCCATCTAGGGAGAAGGTCAAGGAAGAAGAAAAAGGAGGGGGGGCTCTCTCCCCCTCGCTTCCGGTGGCGCCGGAACGCCGCCGGGGGCCATCATCATCACCCCGTTCTTCACCAACACCTCCGCCATCTTCACCAACATCTCCATCACTTTCCCCCCTCTATCTACAGCGGTCCACTCTCCCGCAACCCGCTGTACCCTCTACTTGAACATGGTGCTTTATGCTTCATATTATTTTCCAATGATGTGTTGCCATCCTATGATGTCTGAGTAGATTTTCGTTGTCCTATCGGTGGTTGATGAATTGCTATGATTGATTTAATTTGCTTGTGGTTATGTTGTTGTCCTTTGGTGCCCATCATATGAGCGCGCGCGTGGATCACACCATAGGGTTAGTTGTATGTTGATAGGACTATGTATTGGAGGGCAAGAGTGACAGAAGCTTCAACCTAGCATATAAATTGATGCATACGGGATTGAAGGGGGACCAATATATCTTAATGCTATGGTTGGGTTTTACCTTAATGAACGTTAGTAGTTGAGGATGCTTGCTAATAGTTCCAATCATAAGTGCATAGAATTCCAAGTCAGGGATGACATGCTAGCAGTGGCCTCTCCCACATGATACTTGCTATCGGTCTAGTAAAGTAGTCAATTGCTTAAGGGACAATTTCGCCACACCTACCATCACTTTTCCACACTCGCTATATTTACTTTAGTTGTGTCTTTACTTTAGCAGTCCCTAGTCTTTATTTACGTGCTCTTTACTTTCTTGCAAGCCTATCCGAAAACTCCTACAAAGTACTTCTAGTTTTATACTTGTTCTAGGTAAAGCGAACGTCAAGCATACGTAGAGTTGTATCGGTGGTCGATAGAACTTTAGGGAATATTTGTTCTACCTTTAGCTCCTCGTTGGGTTCGACACTCTTACTTATCGAAAACTATTGCGATCCCCTATACTTGTGGGTTATCAATAGGCATCACATCCGAGACAAATAGACCGACTCCTGCCTACATCTACTACTATTACTCCACACATCGACCGCTATCCAGCATGCATCTAGAGTATTAAGTTCATAAGAACAGAGTAACGCTTTAAGCAAGATGGCATGATGTAGAGGGATAAACTCATGCAATGTGATATAAACCCCATCTTGTTATCCTCGATGGCAACAATACAATCGTGCCTTGCTGCCCCATCATCACTAGGAAAGGACACATAAAGA
Organism: Aegilops longissima; assembly: GCA_021605205.1. NCBI lineage: Eukaryota > Viridiplantae > Streptophyta > Magnoliopsida > Poales > Poaceae > Aegilops > Aegilops longissima. The sequence goes on along the minus strand of JAHIAM010007369.1, from coordinate 9,101 downwards.
TTGAACCCAAAGCTAAGCACTTCTCCCATTGCAAGAAAGATCAATCTAGTAGGCCAAACCAAACTGATAATTTGAAGAGACTTGCAAAGATAACCAATCATACATAAAAGAATTCAGAGAAGATTCAAATATTGTTCATAGATAAACTTGATCATAAACCCACAATTCATCGGTCTCAACAAACACACATAAAAGAAGATTACATCGGATAGATCTCCACAAGAGAGGGGAGAACATTGTATTGAGATCCAAAAAGAGTGAAGAAGCCATCTAGCTAATAACTATGGACCCGAAGGTCTGAGGTAAACTACTCACACATCATCGGAGAGGCTATGGTGTTGATGTAGAAGCCCTCCGTGGTCGATGCCCCCTCCGTCGGAGCTCCAGAACAGGCCCCAAGATGGGATCTCACAAGTCTGTAAGGTTGCGGCGGTGGAATTAGGTTTTGGCTCCGTGATCTGGTAGTTTGGGGTGCGTGAGGTATATATAGGAGGAAGGAGTACGTCGGTGGAGCAACAGGGGCCACGAGGGTGGAGGGCGCGCCTTGGGGGGGTAGGCGCCCCTACCTCGTGCCTTCTGGTTGATGTCTTGACGTGGGTCCAAGTCCTCTGGATCACGTTCGTTCAAAAATCACGTTCCGAAGGTTTCATTCCGTTTGGACTCCGTTTGATATTCTTTTTCTGCGAAACTCAAATAGGCAAAACAGCAATTACAGGCTGGGCCTCCGGTTAATAGGTTAGTCCCAAAATAATATAAAAGTGTATAATAAAGCCCAATAATGTCCAAAACAAAATATAATATAGCATGGAACAATCAAAATATATAGATACGTTGGAGACGTATCAAGCATCTAAGCTTAATTCCTGCTAGTCACGAGTAGGTAAATGATAAAACAGAATTTTGATGTGGAATGCTACTTGGCATAATTTCAATATAATTCTTCTTATTGTGGCAATGAATGTTCAGATTTTATATGATTCAAGATAAAAGTTTAATGCTGACATAAAAACAATAATACTTCTAGCATACTAACTAAGCAATTATGTCTTATCAAAATAACATAGCCAAAGCAAGTTATACCTACAAAATCATATAGTCTGGCTATGCTCCATCTTCCCCACACAAAATATTCATATCATGTACGACCCTGGTTTTAGCCAAGCAATTGGTTCATACTTTTAACGCGCTTCAGCCTTTTCAACTCTTACGCAATACATGAGCGCAAGCCATGGATATAGCACTATGGTGGGATAAGGTATAATGGTAGGGGTTATGTGGTAAGGTAAAAAAAGGAGAAAGTCTCACATCAACGAGGCTAATCAATGGGATATGGAGATGCCCATCAATTGATGTTAATGCGAGGAGTAGGGATTGCCATGCAATGGATGCACTAGAGCTATAAGTGTATGAAAGCTCAAAAAGAAACTAAGTGGGTGTGCATCCAACTTGCTTGCTCACGAAGACCTCGGGCATTTGAGGAAGCCCGTCATTGGAATATACAAGCCAAGTTCTATAATGAAATTTCCCACTAGTATATGAAAGTGACAAAAGGGGAGACTCTCTATTATGAAGATCACGGTGCTACTTTGAAGCACAATTGTGGTAAAAGGATAGTAGCATTGTCCCTTCTCTCTTTTTCTCTCATTTTTTTATTTGGGCCTTTTCTCTTTCTTTATGGCCTTTTTTTATTTACTCCGGAGTCTCATCCCGACTTGTGGGGGAATCATAGTCTCCATCATCCTTTCTTCACTTGGTACAATGCTCTAATAATGATGATCATCACACTTTTATTTACTTACAACTCATGAATTACAACTCAATACTTAGAACAAAATATGACTCTATATGAATGCCTCCAGCGGTGTACCGGGATATGCAATGAATCAAGAGTGACATGTATGAAAGAATTATGAATGGTGGCTTTGCCACAAATACTATGTCAACTACATGATCATGCAAAGTAATATGACAATAATGGAGCGTGTCATGATGAATGAAACCGTGGAAAGTTGCATGGCAATATATCTCGGAATGGCTATGGAAATGCCATAATAGGTAGGTATGGTGGCTGTTTTGAGGAAGATATAAGGAGGTTTATGTGTGATAGAGCGTATCATATCACGGGGTTTGGATGCACCGGCGAAGTTTGCACCAACTCTCAAGGCGAGAAAGGGCAATGCGCGGTACCGAAGAGGCTAGAAAATTGCGGAAAGGTCGGTGTGCATATAATACATGGACTCACATTAGTCATAAAGAACTCATATACTTATTGCAAAAATTTATTAGCCCTTGAAGCAAAGTACTACTACGCATGCTCCTAGGGGAAGGGTTGGTAGGAGTTAACCATCGCGCGATCCCGACCGCCACACAAAGGAAGACAATCAACAAATACTTCATGCTCCGACTTCGTTACATAACGGTTCACCATACGTGCATGCTACGGGAATCACAAACTCCAACACATGTATTTTTCAATTCCACAATTACTCAACTAGCACAACTATGATATTACCACCTTTATATCTCAAAACAATTATCAACCATCAAATTTCTCATGATATTAATTAAGCAAATTGCCATGCTATTTTAAGACTCTCAAAATAATATAAGTTAAGCATGAGATATCAATAGTTTCAATAAAACAAATCCACCATCGTGCTCTAAAAGATATAGTGAAGCACTAGAGCAAAACTATATAACTCAAAAGATATAAGTGAAGCACATAGAGTATTCTAATAATTTACAAATCATGTGTGTCTCTCTCAAAAGGTGTGTAAAGAAAGGATGATTGTGGTAAACTAACAAATAAAGACTCAAATAATACAAGACGCTCCAAGCAAAACACATATCATGTGGTGAATAAAAATATAGCTCCAAGTAAAGTTACCGATCGAAGTAGACGAAAGAGGGGATGCCTTCCGGGGCATCCCCAAGCTTTGGCTTTTAGGTGTCCTTAGATTATATTGGGGTGCCTTGGGCATCCCCAAGCTTAGGCTCTTTCCACTCCTTGTTCCGTAATCCATCAAATCTTTCACCCAAAACTTGAAAACTTCACAACACAAAACTCAGCAGAAAATCTTGTGAGCTCCGTTAGCGAAAGAAAACAAAACACCACTTCAAGGTACTGTAATGAACTCATTCTTTATTTATATTGGTGTTAAACCTACTGTATTCCAACTTCTCTATGGTTTATAAACTCTTTTACTAGCCATAGATTCATCAAAATAAGCAAACAACACACGAAAAACAGAATCTGTCAAAAACAGAACAGTCTGTAGTAATCTGTAACTAATGCAAACTTCTGGAACTCCAAAAATTCAGCCAAACAAGGAAGACCTAGACAATTTGTTTATTGATCAGCAGCAATTGGAATCAATATTTTATCACGTTCTGGTGATTTTTAACAATTATTTTCGTGAACAGAAAGTTTCTGGAATTTTCAGCAAGATCAAATAACTATCATCCAAGAAGATCCTATAGGTTAAACTTGGCACAAACACTAATTAAAACATAAAAACACATCTAACCAGAGGCTAGATCAAATATTTATTGAATAACAGCAAGGAAAACGTAGGCCAGTAGTGGCGAGACACAGGTCAGCGGTCACGGTTAGCACTTAGCTTCGTCCTGCTCATAGTCAGTCAGCTTGAGCCACATGCAAGCAGTTTGACCAGACTGAGATCACAGAAACCACCTGAGAGTATCTTCCAGTGGCCGCTGCGAGACCACCCTGAGCGCCTCGCCGTTTAGGCTGCCGGTCATCAGACTCATCCGACTCAGTCTAGATCCCTAGTACATCCATCTACAAAGTCTGAGCACATAGTTCTGATACAACACAGTACAAGAAAAAGTTAAATTCCAAGCATCTACTAAGTCAAGTCGCAATTGTGAGCATCTAAATCCATTGCCAGAGTGATAGTATGAGTCAAAATTCTAAAGGTATACAATTTTATCAAAACAATAACTCATTTGACATTTATGGAGCAAAGGCAATGCATTGAATGAATATTGAAAATGGCAAGATCTGCAAGGATACAATTCGCAAATTGCTGAAGCAATAGAAATCTGCATCTTATGTGAGCAGCAACAAAAATAATATTTATCAATTATGGGAAATCATAGCAAGAACAATCTATATTTTATGACCATGTATCGCAAAAGCATAACATAAAAGACAATGTAAATACAATACTATGAAACTCTTGAAAAACAATCATGAAACCAATGAGGGAATCGAATGAGCAAACAATATAAATTAAAATGAACCTTAAAGAAGCAAATTACGATAAGTAAAATAGAATAACATTATGGAAAGTCATAGAAAACAATTACGGATAGTAAGAATTACAGATATGTGAAAATAAGTAAAATATACAAAATTAAATATATAATGTAAACTAATGAATCAACAAGTTCACGAAAGATCAAGTACAATTATCTAGTCATTAACAGCGTTTAAGGATCTAAGTCAAGATCAGACACACAGCAATACGTCTGCAATATGTACGAAATAAGTATGATCGAGCATAGTGAAACACAGACTCAACGACTAGTCGATTTCAAGCAACTACGCACGCCATGACACTAAATAACTATGTCCTCAATGTGCAAGCGCCCCATCACATTGGACGCAGTATCGAGCATCCACAAACATCTGATCCACTCTGCAAAATGACAAATCATTCGTCCATATGAGCTATAACATAATCCAGATAGTACTTCATAGTATATTACATTCAAATCTCATACAACATACAGCTAGTATACATAATAACATAATGATTTCACCTCATGATAAGATAAGTGCAATACATACCATGTCAAGCATGATGCAACTCGCATACCATCTTATCTACATCACCATGGAATAAGATAATTATTCACAGTTATACTGCACGCATATCAGTTCACTGAACGCTGCTCCAGAGGTTACCAAATCACATTATTGATCCAAGTTATTGCATCTATCAAAGCTACTAAATGTATACTACAATCTCTAGATCACTGATCTGAATTGAAATTATATGCATATCTACACTGGGTGACAAGACATGATAGCAGTGCCTTCTAAATCGCAGTTAGCTGTCCCACGCTACATGCTAACCCTACGCATGCCTTGATACCTGCTAATTAGTTAGTCTTATTTTCAATTGAGTTCTAAGCAAAATGCTATTGATGACATAAGACTGGATCAAATAGTACAGTATACTGAGATCCTGCATATAGATTCACAAACATCTCTAGCATTCATAGAACAATTACTATAATTCGCAAAAGTTTAAAATCTTTATCCCATTGCTACAACTCAATGCAATAGCACTAAGAGATGCGCTATGTCCTTTGTTAACTCACATTTAGAGCTCAGCTAAAAAATAGTGGACTATCACACAATAATTGCAAATACAAATACTGTTAATTATTGGATCAACATTGATACAGGATGACATATAGCAAGACTCATCCAAAGAATCTGATCACATGTGTACATAAACTTATTAACATTAGGCAGAGAATTGAATGAGATCTGCATTGCAATTATAATGCTCAAAGAATCGAAACGCTTAGTCATCTGATTGTACAACGACATGATGCAAAAGAGATCACAGATCTATCAAGAGCTAAATGCTAATGCAAGATCAGCTCAGCTGGTCTGACTAGTCAAAACGATGCAATGTGCATGCAACAATCGAACAGCGACATTTCTAGATCACTCGAATGGCATATGCTTGAAACCACTGGTAATAGGAAGAGAACATAGATGAAGCTTGGTCATGATCCCTAAGTAGATCTAGTTAGGAAACAATCTAGAGAAGTAGAAAGACATGGATCGAAGTCGGACAAACAATGCATGTCTCGACTGGCTTTCGATGTGAAACGCGAATCCGAAACAAGCGCTGACCATCAAACTCGCGGAGGCGACGATGGAGCAAATAGAGACGAACGATGGGGGAGGACACGAGGAGGGGCATGCAGGAGAGGCGTGACTGGAATGATCGATGAGGTCATGATGCATAGAAGGACTATGGACTAGACAGATAAGGCATTAGATTGAATGATGACGTGAGGGCGAAAACCATGAAATGACCGATACATTGGAGGATGTGCGCAGAATGCGGTAGGAGATATCCCAAATAACGGTCGATAGTGAGACTTAAACAATGTCATGAAATCACGAGATGACTGAGCATTAAGATTTAATAAATGGTTTAGGTAGAAATACATGACGCAATATCAATGGTTTGATCACATAGAGAATTTCTGGAACTGCACTTATATCGAACGTACTAGTATATTGGATAGATCTAACTAAGAAGTTTTGGGATACTAACGATGGAGTATGACTAAATGAATTACCTGATTAAATGGTGAATAGTATGGAATACTAACGATAAAAGATAAATTGATAAATTAGTCAAACTACTAATACATTAATAAGATTTATGTAAATTATTACTATATAGACACCAAGGTATATACTTATAGTGCCAACTTTTTTCTGTGTGTTGACACTTATGCATGGAAAATATATTGAGCCAAGTGAACTATATATTTTCACAATATACCTTGGGAAATAAATTTGGTAATTTTATACCACTTAAAAAGGATTTAGGTAATAATAAATTGAAAAACCCGGGATGGGCATCCATCCAATGATATGAGGTTGAGTAAGGAAAGAATTTACAAAAACCGGCCCAACCAAATTTTTTGCGTGGGTCAAGTTGTTGATTGTTTGTGCAGGTATTCGGTGACTTGTTGATTGTCTCCTACTGGATTGATACCTTGGTTCTCAAAAGCTGAGGGAAATACTTACTCTACTTTGCTGCATCACCCTTTCCTCTTCAACGGAAAAACCAACGCAAGCCCATGATCCATCTATATTAACAAAGCCCATGATATAGATCACGAGAGAGAGAGAGAGAGATTAAACACATAGCTGCTGGTATAAACCCTCGGCCCCGAGGGTGGACTACTCCCTCCTCATCGCTGGTGCACGGATGATGAAGACGGCCATCAAAGATGATTCCTCCGCAGGTGCCGAACGGGTCTAGATTGGTTTTTGTGCAGAGCCTTGCGGCGCGGAATTTCTGATCTAGGTTAACCTCAAGGGTTTCGAATATTGGGAATTTATAGTGCAAAGAAGGGGTGCGGAGGCCACCGAGGTGGGCACAACCCACTGGCGCAGTGGGCCCTCAGCGCACTCGTGGGTTGTGCCCTCGATGCACCCCTGTGCTTCTCGTCCATCGAGTCTTCGCCCATAAAAGTTCCATGGTGTTTGGACTCCGCTTGATATTGATTTCGCGATGTAAAAAACAAGCAAAACAAGAATCGCATCGGCAATCGGATCAATAGGTTAGTCCCAAAAATTGATATAAAGTTGCTATAAAATGATTGTAAAACATCCAACAATGATAATATATTAGCATGAATACTTCATAAATTATAGATACTTTGGAGACGTATCAGCATCCCCAAGCTTAATTCCTACTCGTCCTCAAGTAGGTAAATGATAAAAGAAATAATTTTTGAAGTGTCAATGCTAGCAAAGTGCACAAGTTTGATCAATGATAATTTCAATCATTTTTCCTAGCATCATAACAGCAATTCTTTATCAGAAAATTTCTCATGTTGTAGTGGCAACCAATGCACTTGTTAAGGTTTAAACAATGAACTCTCTTGAAACCCAGCAACCTATGTTCTCAGTCACCAAGCAATTGTAATTCAACTTATTCAACAGAGTCTAAGTAAGAGCTCCACATACTCAACCATCATATATTCTTCCATGATTGCTAACACTCACCGCATACACATGAGCAAAATGTTTCAACCGGACACATAGAAAGATAGGGGCTTATGATTTTGCCTCCCAGCGTATTCACCTCAAGGGTGACGTCAACAATAGTAACTCATGCTACACATATTCAACTGGACATATGTGCCTAGATCTTTCCTCACCATATGATGCTTGCCAAAAGAGAAAAATAAAAAAGGAATAGAGAGAAAAACTTTGACTCTTTGCATAAAAGTAAATACTGAAAAGTAAAAGATAGGCCCTTCACAGAGGGAAGCAGAGGTTGCCATGCGCTTATTTGTTTGTATGCTCAATCCCTTAGTGCAAAATAACGTCACATTATATTGCCCCTTGTGATGACAACCTTTATTATGCAGTCTATCGCTTTTATTGCTTTACCATCACAAGTTCGTAAAACGCTCAATTTTCTCTTACACTAAATGATCTTACACTTTTAGAAGCAATTTTTATTGCCTTATTGCACCGATAACAACTTACTTGAGGGATCTTGCTCAATCCTTAGGTAGGTTTGGTGGACTCTTGAAAATAAGATTTGGGTTTTAAGGGTTTTTGGATGCACAAATAGTATCTCTACTTGGTGCGGAATTTTTGGCTAGCAAAGATGGGGGGCAAGCACCACATGTTGAAGGATCTATGACAATATGACTTCTTTGTGAATATGAACAAACATAAACCATTACGTTGTCTTCCTTGTCCAACGTCAACAATGTTGGCATATAATATTTTGATGGGGGCTTACAATCACAAAAGATTTCTACGATAGTGTATTTGCATGTGAAAGTTCTCTTCCTCATACTAATTAATCGTGAATTGCTTGTATGACCAATATTGTGATTGTCGAGCCTCAAAAGATTTCACTTTCTAAACCCAATGTGAAGCTACCACTAGGCATGATATGATTTCAACTTTATGGCATTCAATTTATTCAACAATTTACTCATAGGATAAAAGTGAAGCACAAGAGTAAATGACAAACTACTCCAAAAAGGTATAAGTGAAGATCAAACGAGTAGTTAAGTAAATAGGTAGCTATTTGAGGACTATCTCTTATTTAAAAAATTCAGATCTAAGTAATTTATTAAAACGGCAAGCAAAAAAAAAACAAAATGATATTTCGAGGATAGCACACATCATGTGAAGAAGCAGAAACTTAGGGTCAACCGATACTAACCGATAATTGTTGAAGAAGAAAGGTGGGATGCCTACGGGGCATCCTCAAGCTTAGATGCTTGAGACTTCTTGGAATATTAACTTGGGATGCCTTGGGCATCCCCAACTTGAGCTTTTGTGT